>OY987328.1:76599726-76846928 GCA_963920685.1 Polydrusus tereticollis
CACTCGCGATGGTATTAATAATCTTCACAATGAACACCGATGGTCCTATAAAAATCCTCACGCTACTGTAGAACATAATTTTCAACATAAATTCAGCATTAATATGTGGTGTGGTATGTTAAATAGTCAATTAATCGTTCCATTCATAATCGACGGTAATCTCACAGGACAAGTATACTTAAATTTTCTACAGAATCACTTGCAAAACATATTAGAAGATGTTTCACCTCATGTACGACAGAACATGTATTTACAACATGATAGAGCCCCTGCACACTACAGTTACAAGTACGAAATTCTTTAAACAATAACTTTCCAAACCGGTGGATTGGTCTAGGTGGTTCGCATAATTGGCCAGCTAGATCGCCAGACCTTAATCCTCTGGATTATTGTCTTTGGAGGTGGTTTAAATCATTAGTATATTCAAGTACAGTAAACACTAGAGATGCATTACTCGATCGAATAATAAATGCAGCAGCAACTTTAAGAAACATACCCGTATCCATTCATAGAGCGACCCGAGCTATTCATCAGAGAGCTGACTTGTGTTTAGAAGTAAACGGTGGCATTTCCAAAAACTATAAAACCTAGCCTACTTGTTATAAATAATTTAATAAAAATTTTAATTTGAATATTGTTTACCCCTGTATTTCGGTAACGGCCGGGAGTAGGACCCATGTTTATGGGAACTTTTATGTTAATTTTGGGTCCCCGAATACGTACCTAAAATATTGACATCTGCTACTGAATCACCCTGTATTTAATAACAAGGAAACTAATAACTCGAATCAAAATAATAAAATTTGTCGTTATTACATCTCATACATACAATAATGCTTACATGCATTTAACTTATGGACAAGCACTCGGCAATTGTGTGGATGCAAGAAGAATTTATTCTGATACATTTCTAAATTGAAATGTGCCGTATGAAGAACCATTGAAAGGGTTGACATTTCGAAAATTTTCTTAGGCGACGGATGTTTTCTCGTTGTACTTAAAACAACATTCCAGGATTGTCTCGAATCTCGTTGATACCAGATCTTCCCTGGTGTGAACTGCCATCGAATATACAAGCCTCTATAAATTTCCCAATAAAAAGAAATTTAATAGATTCAGGTCGGGCGACCTCGGTGGCCATAAAATAGGCCCACCTCGGCCTATCCATCGATTACCAAAAGTATTTGATAAGTGCTGACGAACTAAATTGCTAAAATGGGGCGGTGCACCGTCGGCGTAGTGCACATACCACATCTGGTTTCTAATTTCTAAGTGCACATTTTCTAAAAAACCGTTTAAGTTTTGTTGCGAGGCTTGCAAATACATGGCACAATTTAATCTGCCTTCAATAAAGCAGTCCAAGGAGATGATTTCCAATACGCCCCGCCCACACATTAACCATGAACCTTTGTTAGTGCTCCGTCTGTACTGTTGCATGGGAATTTTCTTCAAGCCAGGTATGCAAATTATTGCAACTTATTACTCCGTCTCGGGTGAAACCGGTTTCGTCCGTGAGCAAAACAATACAAGTAAAATTATGATCTTGCCTAAATCGTTGCAAAAACCAATTTGCGTAGTTGTCTCTTGCAGGGTGATCAGCGGCAGACATGGCATGTACCTTTTAGACGTGATAAGGATGTATCAGTTGTTCTCGAAGGGTTCACGAACAACCCACCTTGTTGCATGAACTTGGATCGAGAGTTTTTTTACACTATTAGAAGGATTTTCAGCAATCTCATCCCGAATATCCTCTTCTAACTGAAGGTTCCCTACTCTTCTTGGAGACCCTCCTCCACCAAGATGCGACAAAAAACTTCCTAAAATGGATTGGTAAAAGAGTAGCTACTTTTAGCATTTTCTTTTTATTTCACTTGTCTTTTAAGCTTTTCTTCTTACTCACGATCAACCCTTTCAAAAGTCCTTCGGTGCAGTAAACGTCTATTTGGAAATGTATCAGAATAAATTCTTATTGCCTGCACACAATTAATTGCCTAGTGCTTGTCCATAAATTAAATGCATGTCAGCATGTTCACTAGAAAAGTGTTGTCAATAACACAACGTTAACGAGATAAAGACGACTGGTATTTTATTATTTCAATGACGTGTTATCCAAAAAATGTATTTCCTTTGAAAACGGCTAATTTTATCGAAACAAATATACCGGGTGACAATGGAACTACTACCCAGGCTGGCGTTTCAAAACGACTTTAGATAAAAATTTGAAATTTTGGTCGACGTCTGGGTTAAGTAATGTGCATATTTTAAGCAAAAAAACAAACAACAATCACTTCCGGTTTCACCGGAAACGATTAAAATTTTGATATTTTAAATTGCAACCCCCGTATATTTTTGCATATTTGAATGCTGCGAAAAATTCTAAACATTTTTTATGTAGCATGTCCTATACCTAAACTTAACAGATTTTGACTTCTGGGGCTTTAAAGTTTGAACTATTTTAACATTTAATTCATTTTTCCACAAAAACGAAGAGCGCTACGACCAAAACAAACGGTGCAATTCGTACTTCATTAAAGGCACTCTACGATAGTAGAATAAAAAAACTGATGCTAGCAATTTTAAAAAATCGATATTTTCGATAAGACGTTTTTCAGTTTTTGATCCATTTTTGTATGAAAACGGTTTAATTTAAAACCATAGGACTTTCACTACCCAATCTTACTTTTTTATCTTCTATCCATTTATATTGTCAATTTTCATTTTCAGACAACGGATATTATTTTTGAACCAGCTGGACGTTTTATGCTCTTTTTACTAAAATTAAAATAATTATATTAGCCATGACAGAGGTCGCTATGGTTTTTAGAAACAATTATATTACCTATGTCAGTTATTTTTTATCACCTAGTGTGTTTTGCAGATTGTTGAAAATTCTTGTAAATTATCGTTTTTTATTTCGTGATTTTTTTTGTCGTAGTTCTTTGTAATCTGTTTCAAATGGTAATTTTTACAAGAGCCGAACAAATAGATATGCTTCTCGTTTATGGCGAGTGCTTGAAAAATAAAAGGCAGGCTCAAACACTCCACGCAGAACGATACCCCGACAGAAACCAACCCTGCTATGCTTATCTTCCGTGGCTGGTACAACATTTGAAAACAGTTCCCCAAAATGAAAATGAAGAAAATTTTATTATTAGCGAAGAAGCAGAAATAAACGTTCTGGCATGTGTGAATGCTGATCCAAATATTTCTACTCGCCAAATTGAAAATGAAGTTGGAGTTAACAGAGAAAGTGCAAGAAAAATTTTGAAGAAACATAAGTACAAGCCTTACAAATACCAAATCCACCAACACTTGGGTGTTAACGACTTTGCTCGGCGAGTTCAATATTGCCGATGGTTTATGGAAAATCATAACCATAATAATAACTTTCATAGATTGATATTATTTTCTGATGAGTCTCACTTCACGAATCTGGGAATGTTCAACAGGAACAATGTAAGATAGTGGGCAAATGAAAATCACCATCTATTTAGAGAAGGATCATTTCAAGAACGCTTCGGTGTTAATGTGTGGCTAGGTGTTTTAGGAACGACAGTTGTGGGTCCAATATCTTTTAATGAGCACCTTAGAGCGCAAACTTATTTAAACTTTTTGGAAACAACAGTCAACGATTTTCTGGACAATTTACCTCTTGCACAAATTCCCAACATTTACTTTCAACAAGATGGTGCGCCGGCTCATAATGCTAGGATTTGTGTAAATTATTTAAATGACAGGTTTGGGGACCGATGGATAAAGACAAATGGCCCTGTAAGGTGGCCAGCACGTTCGCCAGATTTGACGCCCCTAGATTTTTTCTTCTGGGGTCATATCAAAGAAAAAGTCTATTTAACTCCACCTGAAAATTTGGACATTTTAAGAACTCGAATTATTAGGGCTATTAATGATATTAGTATACCTCAAAAAGAAAATGTATTACGGAAAATTGTTGAAAAGTGTGAGACCTGTATTGAACAAGAAGGTCGGGGTTTTAAAAATCTTCATTATAATTAGGTTCGTTTTTTTCATTTCTTTTATTATTAGCTAATTAATATTAATCATGTGTACACCTTTGTATAATAAAGTATTTGTTTGTAGTTTTGAAACGTTTGCATTTGCGAGTTATTAAATAATATCCGTTGTTTGAAAATGAAAACTGAGAATATAAATGGATAGAAGATAAAAAAGTAAGACAGGGTAGTGAAAGTCCTATGGTTGTAAGTTAAACCGTTTTCATACAAAAATGGATCAAAAACTGAAAAACTCTTGTCGAAAATATCGATTTTTTAAAATTGCTAGCATCAGTTTTTTTTTTCTACTATCCTAGAGTGCCTTTAATGAAGTACGAATTGCACCGTTTGTTTTGGTCGTAGCGCTCTTCGTTTTTTTGGAAAAATGAATTAAATGTTAAAATAGTTCAAACTTTAAAGCCCCATAAGTCAAAATCTGTTAAGTTTAGGTATAGGACATGCTATATAAAAAATGTTTAGAATTTTTCGCAGCATTCAAAGATGCAAAAATATACGGGGGTTGCAATTTAAAATATCAAAATTTTAATCGTTTCCGGTGAAACCGAAAGTGATTGTCATTTGTTTTTTTGTCTAAAATATGCACATTACTTAACCCAGGCGTCGACCAAAATTTCAAATTTTTATCTAAAGTCGTTTTGAAACGCCAGCCTGGGTAGTAGTTTCATTGTCACCCGGTAGAGTACCTTTTTTAAAGAGAGGAATGACCAGAGCATGCAAAACATCTACTGTAGTATTATGGTTTTATGAGTCTTTATGGCCTATTTAAAATTTCATTAAATTAGACATGTCGGTTAAAAAGTTGTTCGCTGAAATTCGGAAAGGTAAGTCGCTGGGGCTTTGTATCTTCGTTGAGGGGCACTTTAGGGATTTCTTTTTTTATACAAATAAGGGTTATTTTAACCTCCACTATACGCTCCCGAAAGTATGCCATAAACTTGCCAGACACCTTGTAGAGTTGTTCCTTATCCTTTCCGTCAGACCCAATCCTTGGGCGCGTTTCGCCGTTTGACGGCTTATCAGCAAGGCTCCGGGTCTGACGAAAAGGAAAGGGACCTCAAAGTGCTATTACAAGACAGCGTATGTTCGCCACGAGATGTAGCCACGTGCTGCACTTCTGGTCTGTTTATGAAAATTCTAAGACTACTTAAAAGATAGGGTAAAAGTGGGAGAGACGCCATATGAGGAGAGACGCCCCACATTCCTTATCTCGCAATGTGGAAGAGATCTACTTATCGACGCTGTCGTCGTAACGACTCAGTGCCTGTTCGGCTGCCCTTGAGTGCGTTACGTATTCTTAAGAAATATCTTTCTCTGCGTAATTTATTCGATTAAAATTTTGAGCATATTCTGTTTTAGTGAATGCCATAAGTACAGCGGAGATAAGTTAAAGTGAGTACCTGTTTTAATGTTTTGTTCAGCTTGTTTTTAACATGATAAAAAATATGTTTGTATCATTGTTTATACCGAGTGATATTTTAACTGTATGACACCTATCCTTCAAAATGAGAAGAGACTTATATGATATGTGTTTTACTGTTAAATTTGAACAAGTATTTACTATTTCAGAATGCCCAGAAAATATGTACTTCCCCCATTGCAATAATTGTGGGAGGGAAATAGTACGCAAAAAAAAATCTTAATCAGACAATATAATATGTATGGCATCCCTCCCTCGTGTCATGGCTACTCTCCCACATAGTATGGAAGAGACGGCATTTTTAAACTTGTGATATTTTAATTTCTAGATTTCTATTTTTTTTTTAAAGATATTTTCGTAAATTGTTTTTTGCCACATAGTGTATAAGAGTAACTTTCCTGCAAAAAATAAACGATTTAATTATAGGTATTGCATTTTTTCTTATAAAATTTCACACTTGCAAAAACTATGGCGTCTCTCCTACTTTTACCCTAAGCGACCAGAGACACTAAAAGTATAAAAATTAAAACATATATAGTTACCTGAAGCTGTCACTGTATATTCCACTGTTGCAGTATCATACATAAGAACAGTAACATTTTTGGGATTAAAAGATATACTCATGAAACTCTTCACGACCACGGCATGGCACACCAATAATAAAGTAAATATTAGTATAAAGAATTGCAGCGAGGCCGATATTGGACACATCTGTAACCAAAAGAAAAAAAAGTAATATAAAACAAAGCAAGCAGGTTTCTAAATAATAAATAATAACAAATTATAGTAATAAGGCCCTATGATCAAACACACAAGTTAACTTTTAACGTACCGTTTCCACGACAACAACCAAAAAAAAGGCTACTTGATAATTTTAACTTATTTGTTTCATCATAGGGCTGATAACAAGTGTATAAAAAATAAAATGAATACACTAAACTCTACAAAATGCTAGCCCGAATTCCTTAGGCTAAAATATGATGATCTAGCCCCAACTTATATTAGCCCAAAAGTTGAAAGTTTCCGAAATGTATTACTTTATTTAAACTATATGTGAAAGTAAACACACTTTTTACTTTAAATTCCACTATATTTGAAACTTAAGAATTATTTAAAAAATTCAACTAGTTTCGCTATCACTGTAGCTTTTTTAAGAATGAATGGTATAAAAGTGAAGGTGTATAAAATGTATAAATTCTGGTTTTCCGAAAAATTATCTATATAATTAGGGTAGGTACTAAAATAGATTTAACAAAGGATATTTACTTAAATCTGTTCGACAATTCAATAAGCGGTCGGTATTCTTAAGTTTATTTATTTCCAGGGATTCCAACAAATCTAATTTAGGGCCTTTATTTTCAGTGTAGAGAGTTTGGTAAGTATAGTTAAATTTATAATTGCATTCTAATAAGTGATTGTAATAGTTGTTTTTTTCCTTAATATAGCTTCAAGAATGTTCCTTTATTTTTTAAAAAAAAACTTCTGCCACAACATTGACCTATATATGTTTTAGGGCAACCATTGTATGTTAATTGATAAATTCCCGATTTATTGTCTTTGTCTACTTTAGTTTTATTATTTTTTATTAAAGTGCCTGTGGAATTATTAGTTTTAAAAGCGATGTTAACATTGTGTTTTCTAAGAAATTTAGCGACCATTTCATTAGCTTGACCGATATACGAAATTACTTTAAAGTTGTTTGCATTTTCTTTGGTTAGGGGAAAAGTCATATTAATGGCTTTTTTGTAACGTTTTTTATTTAAAATTGTATCTATTATATGGGAAGTATATCCTTTGTTTACAGCTATTTCTTTGATTATGTTTAGTTCTTTTCGAAAGTTAATTTTATTCATAGGAATTGTAATTAATCTGTGTATCATGCTGTAGACAAGCTAAAACATCGTCTACATATCTATACCAATAAATAAATTGGTTGAAAAGGGGGTGATTACTTATCCTACTTTCTAACGAATCCATGAATATTTCTGCCAATAAAGGACTAAGTGGATTTCCCATAATCAGTCCTTCACTGCTGGAATAGATAGTTCCATTGAATTCCAAATAGTTTTGCTCTAAACATAATATCTTCAACAAATCTAATATTTCATGTTTTTTGATTAAATTTACATTTTTTGAGGAAAGAAGTTTTTCGACTAGATCGATAGCAGGTATGCTTGGGAACAAATTGCTTACATCCAATGAGATTAATTTTGATTCGGTCGGAAGTTTAATGTTTTCTATTTTTTAATTAAAGAAATAGAATTTATCTGAAATTTTGCGAAAATGTTTGTTGATTGGTTAATTATTTCAATTAATTTTTTTGATAATTTAAATGATGGTGCAGAAAAAAAGGAAACAACGGATCTAATAGGGTAGCCTGTTCTGTGTAATTTAATTAAAGAATATAATTTAGGTGGTTGAGGGTTCATTAAAATTACTCTGTTGGTATCTCTTTCGATAAATAAACTTTTACAATTTTTGAATTTCGAATAAGGGCTCTTATAGATTTTTGATACAATTCGAATGGATCTTTTTTTAAGATGTTTTATTTAGCAGGATTTAAAAAATCCAGAGTCTTTTGAATGTAATCATTTTTCGGAATAGCTATAAGCCGTGTTGCCTTTGGCTGCTTTGGTGAAAATTATATTTTCGTCGAGGGATTATTGTTTGATTGCTTTCAAAATTTTTGAATCTTGTTTAGGGAACGAGTCTTTTAAAAATTTTTTTTTTATGATTTCTGTAGCTTCATATTTTAGATGTGTTAATGAAGGAGATATACTATTGATAGCTAATTCTGTCTCGTCTCCTAGTGTTTCATAGTTTTAGAATAAATATGACTGTTATTAAATTTAAAACCTTTTTCTAAATGTTTACTTTCTTGTTGAGAAAATTGGGTTGTGCTTAGGTTAATAAATGGGTCAAAAAACTTGTGGTCACTAAGTATTTGATGGTTATATTTTTTCTTAAAATGACTAGTTACGGAAAAAGTGGTTTAGTTTGCGTTTTTGGGTTAAATATTTTTTATGAATAAATATATTTACTTTTTCCCTACTATCAAGATCCAACCGTGTAAACTCTGAATAATGTAACCTGTTTAATAGTTCTGTGTGGACAACTTTTTGATAAAAACTAAAAGTACCTCTTTTTCTATATTGTGTCTTAAATTTCTTCTTGAATCCATTTTTTCAAGCCTGCTTGGGAACCTAGTTTTACTTCCTGGCTGTTGTTAGTAGTCCTTAACTACATATATTTTGAAAACACTTATTTTATTTAACTTCTTTTCAAATATTTAACCTAATACTAGCAGAATCTGCACGAAATTTGAAAGTAAGGGTATTTTGGGATGCGAAATCCAGATATAATAACAGTTTTAATGTACATTGCAGAGGGCGCCACCAGCAGCATCTCGCATATATCTAAAGCTTCACAACACCATAAAATTGCATACGTATTAATAGAAACCCAAACGTCCACCACTGTCGTAAGATCTATCCTTAAACAGCTCTCACCATTGATTCGCTTACACGTTCAAAAATGCCTGCATTATTTCGTATCGCATTGCAACTTTCAATAATTTGAATTCTTAAGTCCTTTTCATCTAGTACAGGCGCCTTGTATACAAGAGACTGTAGGTGCTCTATAAATAAAAGTCTAGAGGATTCAAGTCGGGACTACGAGCTGGCCAATCTTGGGGACCTGCGCGTCCAATACGGCAATTAGGAAAAGTGGAAAAGTGTAGTCGACGTATTGGCGAGCAACTAGACTACAATGAGCTGGGACGCCGTCATGCATAAACCACATATTAGTTCTTATTTGTAGAGGCAGAGGCACGTCTTCTAACAGAACGTCAAGTTTTTCAGATAGAAATTGCATATAGGAGTTTCCATTCAATCGAAATAGTAAAAAGTATGGTCCAATAAGATAGTCGCCAATAATCCCTGTTCATACATTCACCAAAAATTATTGCTTAAAACGACCTTCTCTAATTTTATGAGGATTATCGTCCACCCAAAAATGTTCGTTATGGATGATCGGTGAAAGATTGTTTGTCTCATTCAATCTTGCATGGAGCTGTCAGAATGTTTTGCCACATGGCAGTACTCTGTTTGGATAACTTTCCTGATAAATTCGTCGAGCTTCTTCAGCATTTCCATTTGCTAGGCCATAATTGAAATGCATCTGGGCCATTTCAGCGTTACTAAAGTTATTCATTTTGACTTGTTATAGACAATATTAGTAACTTAACTTTACCCCATATTTTAATTAACATTGAAATACATAGGTATTTTGTTTGTACATGCAATAAAGTGGTTTTTATTTTTTCTTTCGAAAACGAAGCAAGATACGAAAACAATTCAGAGAACAAAAAAGTTGTATTATTCGTTGGTAAATCAGAAAAAAAAATAGCAAAATTAGAAAAAAGTCAATGGTGTAGGGGCTAATTAAGCCGCTTATCATTATGAATAACGTAACCAAATTTGAATAAAATCAGGAAAAGGATATTTAAAATTTTTTTTTTTAAGTTTAACACCCTGTATAACAAAAACGGGGCAACTCCGGACACATGTTCATATGAACTTTTTCTCTTAGAATATCATAAGAAATCACCCCTTAAGTTACGTAACGTACTTCTGAGACACCCTGTATTGTTATAAATTTCCGACCCTATTGTGAAAGATAAAATTACGGGTGTGTCGATCTATCCAATGTTAAGACTACCTGTATTGCACTGAAAAGATACATATATTATGTACAGGGTGTCCAGTTTTCGTATGTTTTACGGGTTATCTGCGTTATTAGTAAAGATAGAAGGTTGCGGTTTTCGCGGCACTGTGTTACTTTTTTGAGAAACAAACGATGCCACAAACAGAATTTTCATAGCCCCCTTAGTTTTTTAGATAGGGGTGATTTTGAAAATTTTACATTTTGGGACATCTCGGTTACGCTGCAACTTATCAAAAAGGTAAAAAAAGAACTTATTAGTTTTTTTCACGTGGAATCCAGTGGCCTGGTCAGATTTTTCTATGTTTAATTGTTTTCGAGAAAAAGAGCAAACTTGCATTTTTTGAAATGAAATGACACCCTATATATTTTAGCTATTATGATTCAGTTTATCACAAGCTTTTCAAAAATATATAATACTTTATAGCTGTTTTCAATGTGAAGCTCAAAATTTATATTTTTCAACAAATTTACATTTTTTTAAACGGCACACCGGCACCGTATAAATTTTAAGATTAAACAATTGTCACAAGCTTCTCACAAATATAAAACACTAATTTTAAAATTATATAAATATAACAATAACTTTTATAAATATAAATAACAATTAACTCAGTTGTGTTATACGTTCAAAAATTAAAAGCTACAATTATTTGATGATTTAGGAAACTGTCTTATAAATATTGTTCAAACTGTTCTCCATTATGCCTAAGATATATTTCACACATTGTTCTGATTCGCCTCAGTGCATTTAAAATAATAAAAGGCCGTGCCTGTAACTTCCTAAAGGATCTTTCAGTGGCTTCTTTTAAATCTGCCATCGTTTGGTATTGGACGGTATAAACTTTATTTTTTAGGTAGCCCCACAAAAAAAAATCAAAAACCGTTAAATCGGGTGACCTGGGTGGCCATCTTACAGGTCCATGTGTTCCAATCCAGCGGCCAGGAAAATTATTGTTAAGATATGCTCTTACAATTTGAGAATTGTGAGCGGGAGCGCCGTCCTGTTGCAAATATAAGCTATTAAGATGAGCTAGGGGCACATTCTCTACTATTTCGGGCACAATGTTTTCCAAAATTTCTAAATATTTATTTGCCTTCAAATATATTATATAAAATTTTACTTTCCAGTATGAAGCATGAAACGCTAAACCTAAATCTGCCTTGCCGTTCCCGTGGAAATATAACTTATATATAATTATTTTATCCGGCTGTCTTCTTTCTGGGAATCTGCGAATATTACGTTTTTATAAATTTTAAAATATGATGAAAAATATAAAAAGATGCCCATACCTGTTAAAATAAACTTCTAATGCTTCATCCGAATTTTCGTTACACTGAATATAACAAACGAACATAATATCGTACTTTTAATAATTCTCGAATTTTGCATTCGCAGCAATAATTAAGAAAAAACTGCTATTTATCGAAACTGAATAGAAATAAAGAACAGAAAATGGATAACCTATTCTGACAGTAAATAAAGATTTTTTCAGATAACAAGCCTCTCATCTTTTGTTTTCCTAAATACCCGTCATGGCCTACTAAAAAAAATTAAATTTGTTGAAAAATGTAAATTTTGAGCTTCACATTGAAAACAGCTATAAAGTATTATATATTTTTGAAAAGCTTGTGATAAACTGAATCATAATAGCTAAAAATATATAGTGTGCTCTTTTTCTCGAAAACAATTAAACATAGAAAAAATCTGACTAAGCCACCGGATTCTACGTGAAAAAAACTAATAAGTTCATTTTTTACCTTTTTTTTTTGTTGATTCGCCTCAGTGCATTTAAAATAATAAAAGGCCGTGCCTGTAACTCCCTAAAGGATCTTTCAGTGGCTTCTTTTAAATCTGCCATTGTTTGGTATTGGACGGTATAAACTTTATTTTTTGAACAAAAAAAGTGCAAAATTTTCAAAATCTATCTAAAAAACTAAGGGGACTATGAAAATTCTGTTGATGGCATCGTTTGTTTCTCAAAAAAGTAACACAGTGCCGCGAAAACCGCAACCTTCTATCTTTACTATTAACGCAGAAAACCCGTAAAACATACGAAATTTGGACACCCTGTACTTTCAATTTAAAAATAATATGTTGCACTGTAACCCAAAATTTGTATTTTGATGTTCAAACGAATGTGTTTGCTACGGTATTCCCTTGCAAGTGTTAGTTACTATACGTTAATAATTAACAACGAAATATTTTAGTGTGAACTAAGAAAATAAAGAATAAGACGGAAAGAACATAATATTTTGCTAAAAATACATTTTTTTCTTTTCGCCTTGGTATATCTAATATTAATGTTTCAACATTTTCGGCAATGACAATCACACTAAGTATAATTAAATGTTTACCTTTTTAATTCCTTTGCGACGTAATTTATTAAAAATTGGTTTTAGTCTACTACACAGTAGGTGCCTATATTTCCGAGAATATCAGACAACAGTTTAGCACTTTTAAAAAGAAGTCCTGATAATTATAGTATCAGACCAAAAATAAACTAACAATAAAATTTTTGTATACCTTAACGTAAAACACCAGTAATTAATAAATGATATTTACTGAGGGGGGGCTCACCGATTGATATCTAAGTGTGCGCCATAAACCGTATCACAGGTATTCGTGCTGATAATACAGTAGCACAATCTCGAGGATTACCATCTTTTGTCCGGAACATTCTTAAACTTAAAAAAGGCCACTGTCAGCATGACGAGATGTAAAATATGCACTTAAATGAAATTGTGTCGGTGTATTGACAGAAAAACATTAAGGTAAATGAAGTAAACTAGTATTCAATCAAACTAAGTAAACATTATTAAGAGATGTGCTTCTTCCGTGTGGTTAAAATACGAAAGTTCGTAAATGTGTAAGAAAGAAATAGAACAAACCATCTTGGGTAACCAAGATTTTATATTTTCCGAATATTTGCGAATAAACGGCAACAAAATAACATCGAAAATAATAAATAATAAAAATACCCGTAATAATACCTCTCTATTTCAAATTACCTACACACATTTATGCGAGATATGCAGGGTGTTCGAAAATAGTGGTACTTAACTGTACAGCGGTGTATAATAGACTAGGAAACATCGCCGGAAACGGAAACTCTCGAACAATAACTTTACAACATCTGACTGGGTGTACAGGCTGTAAAGTGTTCAGACCAGACAATAATCGCCGCCAAAGAGCAACAAGCGATATTTCCCGGCAATTTTTGAAATACAGCAAATTGTATCCAGCAGCAAGTTAACAACGATGTTGCGTGTCCCAACTAAAATTTGTACAAGCAGGGTTTCGACGATATTTCGATACTACTGTCAATTTGTGAAGTGTGTCAACATGGATTTAACGCAAGCTGAAGATATTAGTGCCAGTTTTAGTATAATTAGCGCACCTCAAAGCCTACAACGAAAAAGAAGATGGTAGAAACAAATTCATGCAAATTCAACATTGTTTGATCTTTTGCCGCAACCTACTCGAGTGACGTTGGAATGTTGTCGGCAACAATTTAAGAAGTATCCCGAAAACATCGGTTGTTGCTGTGTGGCGGCGATTATCTTTCAGACTGTACAGGGTTATCCAACCAAGACTAGACAAGGCGATTTTTTGACTTTTCCTGTACTTTTATAAAAAAACTGAAATAGCCATCTTAAGTCATTTTCTCCCGCGAATTCGAATATCTTCAGCAAAAAACAATTGAACATCAAACAAAAGTACTAGGGGTCACTTTGATATTTTTTTAAATGGGATGCCGTATTTTTAATGAGCTTATCCGATTTCTCATATAAATTTTGATCTAAAATGTTGGATTTTTAATTCAAAAACGCCTTTTTTCTTCAGTTTTAAATTCGGAAAATGTTCGTCTACCGTAAAAATTAAAAAAAAAAAAAAATTAAAAATCCAACATTTTAGATCAAAATTTATATGAGAAATCGGATAAGCTCATTAAAAATACGGCATCCTATTTAAAAAAATATCAAAGTGACCCCTAGAACTTTTGTTTGATGTTCAATTGTTTTTTGCTGAAGATATTCGAATTCGCGGGAGAAAATGACTTAAGATGGCTATTTCAGTTTTTTTATAAAAGTACAGGAAAAGTCAAAAAATCGCCTTGTCTAGTCTTGGTTGGATAACCCTGTACAGTATTGTACAGGGAAATTTTTTTAAGTGTCTCACCCGATTGGCCATTTTCCTGCTGATTATAATGAAAAACAAATTACACATTTCTCAATGATTTTCAGCAAGGAAGCCATGCAAATTTAATGTCAAAAATATATAGGTTCACAAATTTGACAGATATGACGCAATTTTGATTTTTCTTAAATGGCAACCCTAATCAATAACCACACGTGTGAATTGTATTTCGCGATCCGATTTCAAAAACATATAGTTGTTGATATTTATTTTTAACCATTCCGGAAATACGGGGGTTTCTAAACTGCCTTCATCGATTTTGTGTTTTAAGTGTCTCACTCCTTTAATAAATAGACCTTTTAAGCTGAAAACCTAAATCTCTTTCATATATAGTTTCACAAGAGAAAAAATTTTGTCGGCAAAATTTTCGAAAGGTATGAAAGTTTGTCGCCTCACGGCTCGTGATTTTGTCAAAAATGTCATTCGCGAGATTGCCAAGAAGCAACAAACTTGAATAAAACCTTGAGAACGATTTTGCTTGCACAATTTTTTCTCGAGTGGTATTCAACATGACTATTTCACGAGAAAAAAGACAAAGAACAATAAAATTATATTCTTCGACACTGAAATACGCTGAACACGAAATACTCATTTTTCTAATTTTGTCTCGAAAAATAGATATTTCGAACGCGCTAGCGAGTTCGAAATATATCCATTTCGAACTCCGAATTTTATTTTTTAAAAGTTGGCATTGGTTATATTTAAATGTTTTATTCTGTTGACGTCTGACGTTTCCTGTTATTGTTATCCATGAGAAAAGAAAGTTTTCGGGATTTCTCTGGTAAAAGTTGATTTATCGTTTTATTAGCAATATCCCTTAACTCAGGGGGAGTTAAACTTAGATTATCATGCTCCATATTTTTTTAATTATAATTATGAACAACTCTATGAAATATTAAATCACAAATTTCGTGACAATGACACAAAGAAAATATTATTTATTGTCAAGGCTACTATGATAAAAAGAAATTTAGAGTATTACCAACATAGAATTTAGACACACAAATTTACAAAATTTGAAGGGTTGATTTTCTTTTTAAATATGTATTTTCTTATTGAAAAAAATACAAAATAGAAAAAATAGTATAAAGTACGTGTTTTATAAAGCAGTTAGAGCACTTGTCCCGTTAAAAAACTCGCCGCAAGCGGCTCGTTTTTTAACATGGACGCGTGCTATAAGATGATGCTTTATAAAACATGTACTTTAATATACTATTTTGAACTGAACTAATCTTTTGTTAACAAGAAACAATACAATGACATTTTAAATAATTAACAGAACCATGGTAACAAAATTTTTTTCGATCAAATATTCAAATTTTGTCGCTGTAAAAATCACATGTGAATTTTGTCCAGATAGGTGCAGGTAGTAATATTGCCAGTAGAAAACAGGCCGTTGCTATGACATTTTGCCAGTGTAAAACATTCTAGTGAAATAGTCACAGTAACGTAATTTCCCGTGGCCGAGCTATTTACGCTATAATCAAATACGACAGATGTCAAAAAGTGACAGAAACGAGGCCATTTTCACCTTCTTCCCGAGTAAAAAATGTATCGGCATCCCATCCAAAACCCGGTTAGAGGCCGAATGAGATCAAATATCCGAGGGGGGGGGGGGGTGAAGTTACGACTCCCCAGTCAGTAGCTCATAACATAACTTCACAACTGACAACTACTTAAAGCCGCACGAAACCAGGGGTTGATTAAAAAAAAAAAAATTCCCGATAGATATATGAAATGTTTGCCTTATTTTGAGTAAACAAATCTGCCCTTAAGTACCACTCTTTCCGAACACCCGGTATAAGATAACCTTAGCCCAGTAACCGTACAAAATTCTATTACAATGAGCGACATGAAAATAAAAACTATTCCGGTGGCGATGAATAAAAGAATATACCTACTAGATTATGTGGGTAAAATCAGTAAAAATTTTTTTACAAGTTTAATGCTTTATTTAATCCTAAATGACAGATCATTTATGATGATCCTCATGATTGTTTAAATAACAACTAAACAACATTGCATGATATTAGATAAGTTGTGTGATTATATACATGTACTGAGATAAAACCAGGGTTGATATGCTTTAGAAATTTGGGTTTAAAACGTGCTTATTTATATTAAGTGATAGTGTTTCAAATAACAAAAAAAAACACATGTTTGCCAATTTAACCCACCCATTTATTCTATATTCCATATTAAGTTAAATTCAGGATTCAATCAAAAACTGTTTAATACAATACAAGTTTATTTTTGTTTTAAACATGACTTTTTATTTCAATTAAAAACACGTTTAAAAACACACAATGCTTGTTTAAAATTAAAAAGCAAACATGCCTTTTCAACCCTGGATAAAACTTTACTGGTTTATTTACATGAAACATGGAATTTTAATAAAATCACAGTACCTTTTTTTCAGATATTCTTTTTATATACAAATACAACTATCATTGAACTCGCTGAATTTTTCGAGATGCTTGAGTTGCTTCCGGTTATGAGAGATAGTAAGTTGCTAATCTTAGGTGATTTTAATGCTCCTAACCTCGAGTACGATTCTCCGGATGTCTCGAGATCCGACTTAATTAATAATTTTATTCAATTCCTTGCCTTACACCAATATAATAGTATACTTAACTCTTATGGCAACATCCTAGATTTAATCATATCCAATGTTCATTGCACCGTATCAAGGGAACCCCTTCCTTTGGTAACTGAGGATGGATACCATCCATCCCTAAACATTACCCTTTCACTTACCAAAAATAATACAAATACAAGATTCCCAACTAATGTTACACAGTCTAGATATAATTTTAGGAAAGCTAACTTCCCATCCGATTGGACAGACTTGCTTGAGACACAAGATGTTAATGTAGCCTGCCATGTCTTCTATACAATTTTGCACAGCATATTCGACATATGTGTTCCTAAATCTATTATTCGTGAAAAATCTTTTCCTGTGTGGTACACTTCTGAAATCATCAAACTGTTGAAACGTAAGCATAGGGTATTCCGTAAGGCCAGGAGACTTGGTTTTCCTGCTCTGTGGCAACAATATAGGGTACTACGCATGGAAATCAAGACTAAGATTTGTATTGCTTATAGGAACTATGCGGCAAGGGTTGAAAACTCAATTGCTAATGATCCTAGGTCTTTCTGGTCTTTTATGAATTTGAAGAGTGGGGCTTTCCCGCTTCCACAAGTTTTTTTAGATGGCAATTCTCAGTTTTCCAGTCCGGGGGACATCGTAAATGCATTAGCCAACATGTTTAGCTCCGCTTACACCGCACCATCCAATCGTGTATATAATCTAAACATTGAAAAATGTAGTTCTCACGTAACTCTTAACTACTTGCCTGATGACATAATCAATAAAGCATTGCGTAAGTCGAAAAATAAACCTACAACCGGACCAGACATGGTGCCTTGTTTCGTTGTCAGGGACTGTGCCGCCGCTCTCTTGAGGCCGCTGTCGTTTATCTTCAATCTATCCCTGAAGACTGGAGTGTTCCCAGATAAGTGGAAGGAAGCGAGGATTACCCCGGTCTTTAAGAGGGGGAATGTTAATGAGATAATTATAGACCTATTTTCATATTGTCTCCCTTTGCAAAGGTTTTTGAGATGTCGGTGTACGAGTGTGTCTTCAATCAAATAAAATCACAAATTTCACTCTATCAACATGGTTTTTTTACTGATCGCAGCACTATTAGTAACCTAGCATGTTTCACTCAATTCGTTGGACGCGCCCTGGACAATCGTAAGCAGATTGACACAGTATACACCGATTTCTCAAGGGCTTTCGACCGAATGAATCACTCCATCCTGTTGCAAAAACTCAATCAGTTTGGATTCGGTGCCCAACTAATCACGTTCTTCAATTCCTATCTTAACGACCGACGTCAGTATGTTGAACTTAGAGGTCATAGATCGCTTGATTTTATAGCTACTAGTGGAGCCCCTCAGGGTAGTAACCTAGCTCCCCTTCTATTTTCAATATTTATAAACGATATTTCTCTCAACATTTCTAATGATATTCTGCTTTTCGCCGATGACCTCAAAATATTTGCATTAATTCACGATTTACCCAATTGCCTCTCCCTACAGCGCGATTTAAATAACTTGCAGGAATGGTGTGAAAACAACGCCTTGCCATTAAATGTGAACAAGTGCTTTGCAATGTCCTTTACGAATAAAACTGATTCGATTTATTTCAATTATGCCATCGGCGATAATCAATTGGGCAGAAATGACACCTTCAAAGACCTTGGTGTAGTATTTGACCCTAAACTCTCATTTGCTACTCATATAAGCCTAGTCTGTGGCGGCGCTATGATGTCGCTTGGTTATATTTTGCGTAACTCCAGCGATTTCACAAATTCGCGAACGCTTCGGTTGCTTTATTTCACGTTTGTTCGCTCTAAGTTGGAGTATGGGGCGATAATATGGAACCCACTTTGCAATAAATACATTAACCAGTTGGAGGGTGTTCAGAGGAAATTTCTTAAGGTTCTCATGCTTAGAGAACATGTTTTTTTTTTCCCAGGGGCTTTGATCATAGCACTCTGCTATCGAGATCTCGCTTTCTGTCACTTCACGATCGTAGACATTATTTATTGATGCAGTTTCTATTTAAAGTTTGTCGATCATACATTGACTGCCCTGCTCTGCTATCTGATGTCAACTTTTATGTTCCTCCGCGTAATATGAGATCCTCTCCTATGTTCCACTTGCCCGCCCCCTCCACTAACTTTTTAATTAAAACACCAATATTTCAATCAATGAAGCTATTCAATGACACCTGCTCTGAAATTGATGTGTATGGCCTATCATCTGCTCAATTTAAAAATATTGTTATTACGCGATATTCGCAAACCCGCTAGATGTTTCTGTCTTCTTTTTTATATTTATTCTACACTTAGTCAATTGTAACTTTCTTAAGTCAAATTGTCTTATAATTGAAACTTGTTCTGTTAGACAATAAAGATTATTATTATTATTATTATTATTTATCTCCTCAAATAAAGTGGTGGGGGACGTCATTGTTTGTTGTTATTTTGAGTGATAACTTCGGTTTGGCTTAACTGAATTTAACAAACTTTTTTTAACCGGAGATACGGGCAAACAAATTTGAATTGCAGTACTTTACCGATGTTAAATCGCCTACCAGGGTGAGTGACCACCTATTGTCTAATTGAAAACTGAAGATCGGATATCTTTCTGAAAAAAAAAACAGCGCAGGCATTTTTTGGCGAATAAAACCTAGAAATTCTGAATCACGGCAAACAAAATAAAATAAGTATAAGTACACTAAAAACTGAAAAAAAAATCATGTGGTTTGGTTATTTTTTAGAAAATGTAGAAAATCCGGAGGCGGGTTGTCCAGTATCAAAAACCGAAAACTCCGAGTGAAAACCGGAGAGGTAGTCACCCTACCTATCCACTTAAACTCTATTAATAATAGTAATAATAATAATAATAATAATAATAATAATAATTGGGACGGCACTAAAAAGCGGAATATTTTGAAACAATCCTAATCAATATTATTATAATTATTTTATTTAATTTCTTGAAATGAATCTTCATATTCCTAAAGGCCGCATTACAGTTGGAGATTTTTTCATTGCTGCAATAAATAATAATAGCAGAATTTTTATTGCGAGCATGCGCAAAACGTTTTTTAGTAATCAGCTGTTGCAATTTGTATTGCAATTGCGAGAAATAGCTGCAGACCAATTTTTATTGCAGTTGCAAGCGCAAGTCTTGGAAATTATTTGATAATTTCAGTGCCACTAACCTGAACAAATTTTAGTATTTTTGGTTCTACTATTTAAACCTATAGATTTGTATAATATGTATGTTGTGGATTGTTTGCATTTACATTAGATGTATCCATTTTAATTCTTAGAATGAATAAACTCGGCATACTCAAAAGAAAGCGAAAAATAAATCAATAAAAACCGTCTTCTCCATGGGCGTGCAAGATTTTTTGGCATGTATAGATTTAAATAGGCCTGAATTTTTAAATTTGTGTAGAAATAGTACAAGTATCGACATTGAATTAAAGTTTTGTCTTCAAATATATATTTTAACTTAAAATCAATTAGAGTCTAAATACTTCTTCCGTTTCTGCTCTAATCATTTTATACCTCCTTTTTTTGTACCTAATCCTGGTTACCTGTTTGCTAACTATGTGGTTATTATGCCTTTATCCTTTATGGGTGCCTCTATAGGAATAAATGGGAATAATATACCCATTTACAGTGTGTCTACTTAAGTTGGCTACATATGGGAAACTTTTTTATTATTAATTTTACGAAAAAAAGTTATTGTTCATAAAAAGTTCTGCATGGTCCAAAACCTAAAATGCAATCATCAGATATTAAATTTTTCAAGTGTTATACGAGGGGTGTAAAAAAATATGAATTTTGCTTACGAGTAAAGTACCTTTATTTTTGACGATATCGAAAACTGTAATTATGAAAAGTTGTTCGGAATGAAAAACTATATTTTAATATGAAATTACATCTTTCTACTTAAGATTTTTTTTTATTTTTACAAAATTTCTCAAATTACCGATACAGAACATTTATCTTTTTTATTTATTAAGAACATGATAACCTTTCCGTGTCGTTCAGAAAATAATAAGTAAATTCTAACAAAACAAAATTTATTTCTAAAAATTTAATTAATACACCATTAGAATAAAAATTCGTTCAAGTACAATGTAATCAGATACATCTACCTCAACTTATTTTTTACTCTTTCCAAACTTATAATTAATTGATGACTAAGTTTACATACTACAAATTAAACATTTTTAAAAAATTTTCCGAAATTCTATCAATAATCTCTTACTTAATGCCTGTCTTGTAACATATTAGCGATGCATTTAAATGAATAATACCATAATAATTCATTTTGTTGTAATAATTTTAACGAACATTATTAACCTCCTCAATTCACAAACGCCTCAACATATCAATCTTCTCTGTCAATACAGGTAATTGTTCTATCGCAAAATTTTTTCAATACTCTTCTAACCATAGCCGGAGTAATACTCTGAACCGATCCTGCAATGCCTCTCTCCAAATGGGTAACATCTGTAAATGGCCTTTGAAGATACACCTTTTACTTTAGGTAACCCCACAAGAAAAAATCGAGTGGGGTCAAATCTGGAGACCGAGGTGGCCAAGAAATTTCCGAAAACCAATGTATAACTCTTCCATTAAAACGATTTTCCAGGTATTGCCTTACATCTAACCTACTGTGGCAAGGGGCACCATCCTGTTGGAACCATATCTGTTGACGTTGAAAAAGGGGAACGTTGTCAAGAAGATTGTCCAGTTCATTCTCTAAAAAATGTAAATAACGGTCTGCATTCAAAGATTCATGAAAAAAAAAGAATTAGCCAAGTCCAAAGGAATGCAACGTCAATATATATCTTTAGGACTCATTAAACATTTCTTTAGAAAAAATGCACGTTAATACATAAAGATTCGCCACCCCTGTACTATTATGTACATAATTTTTGCAAAAATAATAATATTATATCTGGCTATTCACGACTTCACGACAGTTAAAATAATAAAACTATGTATCTTTTCTCCGGGTATATTGATACCTACATAGTCTCACAGCATTTTGATATAAGCTGTGGAATTTTCGAATTGATTTATATTATCCGTGACCTTCGGATCCGCATTTTGAGACCGGTTTAGACTTTATACGTTTCTTTCTCCCACCTATTTTTAGCGGGGCGCTTATTGGCTTAACAGGGGCAAAATACGTGTAAAATAAATTTGGGATTTGATACCTCACCGGCTCTAGTAGCTTTTTCTGTAAAAAGTGTATGCTATCTGTTCCTTATAAATATACAAAAATAGAAAGTTTTTTCAATTTCCCAAAACTTATAAAATATGGACTTGCCCGGTTTTTGCACCAAGGTCTTCAATTGTCACCCACAATTAACACAATTTCAATTTTATCTTGAGTACTTAACGTTGCTGGCATTTCTACTAAATTTTATAAATACAACTGATTTTTTGAAGTTACTTTCAAACAATTCTTGTGAGTGCATCCTAAATTAAATGTTTCATTTAATTTCAATGGTTTATTGATTAATTAATTGAATTTACTTTCTGAACGAAACGGAAAGGTTATCATGTTTTTAATAAATAAAAAAGATAAATGTTCTGTATCGGTAATTTGAGAAATTTTGTAAAAATAAAAAAAAAGTAGAAAGATGTAATTTCATATTAAAATATAGTTTTTCATTCCGAACAACTTTTCATAATTACAGTTTTCGATATCGTCAAAAATAAAGGTACTTTACTCTTGAGCAAAATTCATATTTTTTTTACACCCCTCGTATACACTTGGAAAAATTTAATATCTGATGATTGCATTTTAGGTTTTGGACCATGCAGAACTTTTTATTAAGAATAATTTTTTTCGTAAAATTAATAATAAAAAAGTTTCCCATATTATATGTAGCCAACTTAAGTAGACACACTGTATAGGTACATACCTACCTTGGGTGTTTGTTTCTCAGTGAAACTAGTCAAAGTGTGAAGTATCAGTGTCTTTTTAATTAAATATGGAGAATTTTCAACAATTGCCTAAACGCCCTAGAGTCGATCCATGTACAGGGTGATCGCGTATAATGTTACCCCCCTTTAACTTCGTTGTTTCGCAATTAAGAAAAAACTGTTAAATACAAAAGTCGTAGGATTTAATGTAAACTTTTTGCAAAATATATTTTCGTACATGCATAAAAGCGTGACAGATCAAAGTTATACTTTTTTTAATGGATTACCCTGTATATTATATTATTTTTAAATTTTGCGATACATTCTAAACACTTTTTGTATAACATACCATATCTCCAAAATCAACGGTTTTCGATATATTGACATTTTAATATTTTTTCTGAAAAAATGCTGAGATCCGTAGATTTTTAGTTTTAATTGCGCATTTCTTTATTATTATTGTAACCTGTTACCTAAATTAGTTTATTTTGACACAGACATTTACTTCTTGTCAAAAATTCTTTAAATTGTGTAGATCTATCTAACTTCAAGTAATTCTGTAAAAATGGCGCGGTTAAGTGAAAAAGATAGGATAGAGGTACTAATGATAACGGACATCGACTTATCATAACCCATATTGGAAGTTCTAAAGGCTTCGATAAAGGTGGTCTACTGATGTTCCAATCTAAAAATATAGGAGACTATCACGATGATATGAATGCCGATGTCTTTGAAGAATGGTTCGAGCAAATGTTGGATCTTATACCAAAAGATGCAATAATTGTATTGGATAATGCAAGTTATCACTCTAGGCTGACCGAAAAACTGCCGACAAGTGCGTGGCGTAAAAGTGAAATAACAGAATGGCTAAGTTTAAGACAAATATAATTTCCATTAGATTCCTTAAAAAAGAACTATTGGTACTAGCCAATTTACATAAAAATACATTGTTATTTATTAGTTAATACGATTTTTTAAATGTTTTTATGTTATAAATACCTACGAATAAAATATAATACAATTTTAGGAGAATAGGCATGTTTAAGATTTTTTATTCAAAAACTTTCTCAATACATGCTCCTGGCTAAGGGATTTCCCCAATAACAATGGGTAATCCTCAAATATAACATATTTGGATCCTTAATGTAAACACAATAAGGGATGGTGTTTAAATTGTTCTTGGTACCCCGGTATGCGTCTTGCATATTTAATGAGGATGCACAAAATCAAAAAGAAAAATGGTAAATAATTGCAGGCTGTAAAGCAATTGGCAATTTTCATTGCCGCAATTTAAAATTGCTGCAATAAAAAATTTCTTCAGAAAGAAAAACTTGCCAACTGTAATGCTACCTGAGGATCTGTTTGATAAAGCATTATTGCATTTTAAGTATATTATTACAAATTTTTCTTCAGTAGAATAACTGATGCTCTAGATTTCTTGTATAACCAAGGTTATTGCTTTAAATTATTACAATATTAACATACATTTCACATACTAAACTAGACTGACAAGTGTTATACCGTTTATGAATAGTTGCAGTATGGAAGGCTAGTAACATTGGCGTAGCTAAACATTTTGGGTCTCCTCTGCAATTTTTGACAAAGGCGGCCCAATCCCAATGAAAACTACTTAAACTTCCCTTAAAAATGATTTCTGTTATAAGTACTGCAATAAAATTGAATATGATGACTCCAATAATTATTTTAGTTTTATATTATATTGGCCTTCTACAAATCACATCTAAAGGAGAACGTCCACCAGAGCAGTGAATTGCTTGCGGTGAAGTGTCCGTGAAGCACACGTGAAACGTCCTTCATGAGTGCTTGAAGTATACGCATATCAAAACAGTGTACGAATTGCATGCAGTGCGTAAAGGAGCAAAGGTTGCAGTAAAGTAGCAGAATGAGAAAGCGCCGCAGATAAAATTCTTTTTTTGAGGACCACGCCCAAATATTGCTAAGAATTCACCTAACAGCAGAGTTGGGTATCTACCTACAGTTTTATATTCGACATGCAAAAAAATTAACCTTTGATTGAATGTCTAAAAAAGGATTCTGCCATGTAGGTACTGTCAAAAAATTTGAGGTTATGTACTGATTTCTCTATTTTTGTTCTGTGTTCTAATAAGGTAATGGTTTTTGATGAATTTTTACGTTATTCACCTGTCGAAAGCCAGTATTCTAATATAAACTAATACAAAAAATGTACATTTCTACCTTGCATTTACAGTATGCCTTTCGGAAACTCGGTTTGTAATTATGTACTTAATTTACAAAAAGACTGAAAATCACGAGAAAGCAGGGCTTGCATACGTTGAATATGGTATGGGTATAGTTGATAAAGATGCACAACCCTTCAAACAGTTGATGCACTTGTTTGAAGTTGCACTGCTACCTTCCTGGCACTAATTGAAGGATCATTTTCTATCTCTCGAAGTATACATAGAATCTTCTAACTCAGGCGTGGAGCAATAAGTGGTTTTTACTTTTTCTCTTAAAAACGAAGCAAGATACAAAACGGATTTACGGAACAAAAAAGTTGTATTATTAGTTGGTGAATCCGAAAAAAAAATATGAAAATTAGAAAAAAGTCAGTGGCGTACATTTTTTGTCAATAATATACGTTAATATGCTTCTCGGGACGCCTCAGGACTTAATAATCTAGTTAGGGATAATTAAGCCCCTTGTCATTATGAATAACGGTACCAAATTTTAATAAAATCGAGAAAAAGATATTTAAAAAAATTATAAAAAACCGATATCTTTAAAAAAACTCTAACAACTTGTATATCAAAAACGGGGCAACTCCGGACACATGTTCACATGAACTTTTCTCTTAGAATATCATAAGGAATTACCCCCTTAAGTTACGTACCGTACTTCTGAAACACCCTGTATATAATAGTAATATTAATAACAGTCTTTACTAAGAAATATCTTCAACAAGCTACATTTCCTAAAAGGCGAAGTCTAGCTGGTTACAAATTAATGAAACCGCTACTTAACATTCCCCCTATTTAGATATTAATATTACAGGAATGAAAAGACATAATACATATACATATATTATATACTACTACTACTACAGATATGGTTCCAATGACCATGGCATAGTTTTTAAACGTAATAACGCAACAGGTAATGAGATTTGATTTCTACATCCACGTAAATACTGTTTATTCTTAATCTTAACCTTGATTTTATCAACAATAGGTTACAATATTGCATCACGCAGGTCCTTTTTAAACTATTGTGCTTCTTTAAATAAACAAAAAGTCATGCCTATATTTTTCAACCAATCTGATAGATACATTAATGTCTAATCAATTTAGTGGAAAGATTCATGCATTGTAAAACTGGATTAGAATTATTGTTTGTTTTGATAATGTCACTATACACCCAAACCTCCGGTCGTGGTTCTGTCACATTCTTTTAAGAAAAAAGTCTGCGAAGGACATGGGCGAAGCGTTGGTTGCGTGAGAGATGTAAATATTGAAAATGTACTGGAGGAAATAAAAACGAGTGAGCCAAATGTTTTTAGAAACTGTTTACGCATCGACATTATTTAAATATTATTGGGAATATTTACCCCAAGAATTGAGAGACAGGATACTGTCATGAGTAAAGACCGGATTTTATGCACTTTGCATATATATGCATTTTTTGCATATTTTGTGATTTTAAAGGAAAAAATGCATATTTTAAGAACTATTGCATATCTAAGAATGTTTTGGGATTTCTGTGTTCTTTTCTTATGTTTTATTGTCGCACGCCGCCGTGTCGCCTGTGCTGTCGGGGTCTGAAGATAAGAGGGCAGTAAATAGGCTAATTAATAAAGTAATAAACTAATAAAATAAACTATTATTCTTCTATTGAGACATTCCATTAGTGGGTGGGTATTTCTGACCAGATATTTTAACTAGAATTTCTTTATCTACACCTTGTGTTGTACTGTCCCTTCAATTGAACATATCGTTCTTGGATGTTCTTGTCTTATGTTTTTTGACAAAGTTAGTGCAGATCTCTTACTTCCTTTGACATTTTTTTTTTATTATTATAAATTGTCAGAAATATTTTTAAAAATCTGAAAAGGAAACACGGTGATTACCACATAAAATTGAATCTTTTAAAGGGTACAGCAAATTAAAAATTTAACTTCGGCTTTTTTCAGTTGTACTCATGGAAACGGTACGTTAAAAGTTGTGTGTTTAATCATAGGGCTGTATATCAGTTACCAACCCATCGGCGAAATAATTCTGCTTCGCGATATTTCTTAAACTTAGAACCACAGTACATCTAGCAGGTATACAACTTTTTTGCAGGCATACAGAATGTAAGCAAGGCACTTTGAATTCAGATACTAATTGTGGATATGGAAATCACAAAGACAAAAAAAATAATGAAGTAGACAGCACTTTCTGACAATATTGGTACTGGCACACTTATCTTACACATATCTATTGAAATCTAATCGCAAAAGACTTTAATTAATATTTTTTGGGTAGGTACTCGTATAAGATGTTTTCTACAGTTACAGTAAATTTTATTACATATAAATTTGGCGAATACAGAACGAACAAACAAAATTTTGTTTATAGTCAATGAAAATTGCATAGTTTTGTGATTATTTTTAGAATAAAGATATTAATATAAATCAAAAAAAGAAATGTTAAGACATGATGAGGTACAAAAATCAATATACAAAGACATTATTGTGTGGTTACATACTTCGATTTCGTTCTACACTGTGTAACAGCCAATCCATTAAAAACGTTTGCAAAGTCAATATCAGATAATGATCAAGATAAAAGCGCTTACAACTGAAAAAAAAAATGGTCAAAATCGGAGCAAAACTTAATAAGTTATTTAAGATTGACTTTTAACAAAATTTTGTTTGTTCGTTATCTTTTTGTACATGAGTATAGTTTGCTTCATATTTTTTCAATAAGTTGTAATTAATTTACCTCAGTTATCAAAGTCATGCTTAACAAATGCGTTATTTTTTTTAAGCGATATATTTATCTACAAAACTAAAAACTGCACGTAATTTATTATTTTTCCTTACCATCATACTGAATAACATTTTAAAACCGATTGGGCGCTACCACACCTAATAACAAACTGAACCAAAATATGGTCGATTGCAAATTTTATTTACTCTGAATTATCGGAAATAAACCACAACCTGCAGTGATTACTGTAAAAACAAACTTTGTTATTATTTCATGTTATTCAAAAATCAGAAATATAAATTCGTATTTTGGAATTGAAATTTAAATTTCGTTATAAAGATAGTCTAGATAAATTTATTGTGACAAATAAATTTAGAATATTTTTTATCCAATATAAGATTTTATATACATTGAATATATTTGGTTAAAAAATCTAAAGTAGGTACTATAATAGTATATTAAAGTACATGTTTTATAAAGCATCATTTTATAGCACGCGTCCATGTTAAAAAACGAGCCGCTCGCGGCGAGTTTTTTAACGGGACAAGTGCTCTAACTGCTTTATAAAACACGTACTTTATACTATTTTTTCTATTTTGTATTTTTTTCAATAAGAAAATACATATTTAAAACGAAAATCAACCCTTCAAATTTTGTAAATTTGTATGTCTAAATTCTATGTTGGTAATACTATAAATTTACTTTTATCATAGTAGCCTTGACAATAAATAATATTTTCTTTGTGGCATTGTCACGAAATTTGTGTTTTAATATTTCATACAGTTGTTCATAATTATAATTAAAAAAATATGGAGCATGATAATCTAAGTTCAACTCCCCCTGAGTTAAGGGATATTGCTAATAAAACGATAAATCAACTTTTACCAGAGAAATCCCGAAAACTTTCTTTTCTCATGGATCACAATAACAGGAAACGTCAGACATCAACAGAATAAAACATTTAAATATTACCAATGCCAACCTTTAAAAAATAAAAAAACGGTATCGTAATAGATCTGTTTCGATACTGAAAACGGTATCGTAATAGATTTCTTATGAAACAAAATTAGAAAAAGTATTTTTTCCAATTTCGTTTCATAAAAAAGCTGTTTCGATATCGTTTTCAGAATCGTAATGAACTTTTTATGAAACAGTTTCCTTTCTTTTTCTAAGGTTAGTAATGATGTTCACAAATGTTTTATTTTGCTGTCGTGTATGTTTGGTTGCATTAATGCCATGAAATGGAGATAAGAGTTTAAGTAAGAGTTAAAAAAATATCAAATAATCTTACTAACTAACTAACCTGAACTATATAAAATTTACCGTAATTTTCCCTAACTTTGGGAGAGTTCAAATAAACTTATCTTGCTCCATATTTTAAAATTATGTGGGTATGTGACAACTTCGCGACAAAATGGCTGACACAGAAATAAAATTATTTGTTGATTTCAAGGCTACTATGATAAATAATTTGAATGTATTACCAACATAAAATTTAGGCCTAAAAATTTTGAAAATTTGTATGTTTTATTTATTTTTTAAATATGAATTTATTTATTGAAAAAAATGCCAAAATAGAAAAAATAGTATAACGCACACGTTTTATAAAACTTGTAATTTAATATACTATTTTCTACTTCCTATACAGGGTATTTCAAAATTCACTACAAAGATTTTAAGGGCGTATTTTCGAGGTCAAAATAAAACATTTTTTCCACTACTAACCTATAACATCGCCATTATTGACCGATTATTAACGTTAGAAATCGTTTTTCTATACCTTATAAGTTATTATTGACCATGGTCAATAATAAGGCATTGAAATCCATTATTGACCGATCTTCGTGAATCTATTTGAAGGCAGGTAACTTGATTTTTTGATTCTACAACATGAATTCATAAACATGAATGTGATTAGGCAACCAGATAATTATCAATACATATTAGATTACTTGATATTGTAAAATATCGATACAATTAACATTTTTTCTGCTTCCATCCTTAATTCTGGAGGTGTACACATAATAATATCACTAACATTTTCTGCGCTCATTTAAAAAAAAAAACGGAAAACTCGTGAAATCTGATGACACAAATGAACAAAAATTGACATTAACAAAGCCACCTGACAAAACAACAAAATATTTTGCCAATTCCAAAGCGCAGGTAACTTGATTAAAAAATATACTTATACCTACCTATCATTTTTTATAATTATTAATACTATAAAGATAAATGTCTTATAAAAGTTTGTAGTAGTGGAAAAAATATTATATTAACCACGGTTTAGACAGCTTATAGCCGCTCGGGCAATAATGATGGCTGTCTAAACCTTGGTTAATAATATACAATTTTTTCTATAAACATGTGCCGAAAAATGCACCCCCTTCAAGCTACATCCATTGTAAGTTGCGCGAAATAATTGATTATTTTGAACTGTGACTAGATATCATGGTCTCTTGCACTTTTTTGATACAACCAAACGTTTTCGAAAAAATCGCTGGTGAACAAAAGGGGAGCATGCAGCTTGGAGGGGGTGAATTTTAGGACACATGTTTATAGGAAAAAAATATTTTACTTTAACCTCAAAAATTCGCCCTTGTAGTGAATGTCTAAACGTTCTGTTCAGAAAGTTAAACTACAATTTTGAGGTGCGTGGAAATTCTGTCAAACTTCTTTAAACCGAACACAAATGTACAACAGCAGGGGTTCTGCACCATCTGTATACGTCGCATTGTAATCTAATCCAAACAAGGATCATAGTTCAGGCATAGTTAAATAGTGACATCATTTTGTTTTCCTCCCTGCAAGTATGGTTATTTAATATTGTCTAACATAAGGTGCAGCCACAAAACAATAAGGGTAAGAGAAATGTTTAAATTTAAATATAAAAAAGTTTGTAGTAGAAATTAATGTCAAACTCTCCAGCCCTGATATCGCCTGGCCCACAAAATCCCTTGTTGCCCATCGCTCGTAGTTTAGGTTAGTTAGTAGACATCCGCCTGGGTGTAATTTGTTAAGAGTTTTAAAATATGTAAAGGTTAGGCAGTTAGTTTTTTCCCTTCGGCAGCTCTATTTCCAAATGTGCTTCGCCGTATCGCGGCTTATCAATGAGGTGAGGGTCTGACGAAAAGAATAAGACAATGAAGAGCACTTATAGCACAAATGCAAATGACCAACATAACGGTAAGATACAACGCAAAGCATAGATGGTGTTGGGTCTAAAAGCCACGAGATGTCGCATTGCGTCTTATCTTACTGTTGTTTTTTTTTTTTCAAATTTATTAAAAGCTTTTATAATAGAAGGTCGAAGAAAAAAAATCATATTTATGCATTCTGCTGGAGTAAAGTATCATTTTGTCCCTTCGATTTTGATGCTCTCCGCTTCGCGTCGAGGCTGAAACTATTCGCGGGAAGAAATTATGAACTTTCCTATTTTCTAATGCAAGTGATTATTTCGTAGCTGAAAACTTGTTTTCCAAAAGTACCAAAAGTAAATTTTTAATTCACCCGAAAGCAAAAAAGGGTGAAGTACTTTACCGGTCCCATTTTCATAACCTTTCATTTTATTTAAATTATGTTTTATTTAGTCTAAATATAGACAATAGGGTTTTCCGACGGTCCAAAACTATGCCAATATGTAGCTCGACACACTGAACTGTAGCTACCAAAAGAATGCGGACAACAAAACATCTTAGGTTAACGATGTTGCCACATACCGTTACTTAATTAAAATAAACATTTTGTTAGCAAGGAAACCGTTGATTTAAATGTTTTCATTGAATATAAATAATAATATATTTAAGAAATTAAAAGTATTTTATTATAATTTCAACATTATTAAAAATTTCTTATTCTAATAATGCCGATATTGAAATGGCATGGAAATATGGCAACATAGTGTACAATTACAGAAAACAGGTTTTAGTTGTTAATTTTGATTGGTTGATCAGCAAAGTAGTAATAAAATAGGCGAAAGCTATTCAGTTTTAATAAGTCGGCGCCGTGTAGCAAAACTTTAATTCATGGGTCTTTGATATTAGTACGACCAAAACTAAAGAATCATTATCACTGAATGAATCACCAGGCTGTTTTATTTATTCCGTGATATTTTTACTATTTTTATTGCATTTAAAACATCGTGTAGCACGCCCATGATTCCCTTCCCCTTACCGATTCGCCGTAGCCACAGACTGGTGTGGCGACCTGCAGTAAGCCAGTATCAAAATTTGCTCGTATGCCGCTGGTCTTGTGTCGATTGAAAATAAAATATTGTATACTTGGACACACAGTAAATGGTCATGACTAACTAATCCCCGAGCTAATCCCTTTATACTTATACCTGCTTATGCTTCTATTTTGGCAAATAAATCATTCCGGTCCAGGGTGGTAGTAGGAAGATTGAAACAATGCTTGTATATGTACAAAAATTCGTTGTGTATTGCTGACTTTGACGTAAATTATTAACATGCGTAAAAGTAGTAAGCCGTAATATATAATTTTTATTATACAGGGTGTCATACGTAGAAGTTTCACCCCCCTTTATTTTCTTTAGTTTTTGAGATATCGGAATACATTTTTTCTTGTTTGAAAACAAATGGCAAAGGCTTTTTTGACGTCTGCCGGGTTGAAAATGCGGAACTTCTACGTGGAACACCCTGTATAAAACCGTATGAATAAAATAAGTCATCTCAATAGTTTGAATCTGTACTATCACTATCATCCACTGATATAATTAGAGGTTTTATGTTTTCCCAAAATTTTTTATAATTATTTTCGACTTCAAGTACATGATTAACGCATGCTCTCCAACTGCTCTCTGGTATTAATTTACACTGAGTTTTAATTACTTCAATTACATTAGCGGACATTTTTGGGTTTACATTATTGCGTCTAACTTTGTTTTTTAATTCGGACCATACTATTTCTGTATCACTCTGTGTGGCTACAAGGTCGGTCCAATGAAAGAATATGCTTATTTCGACTTCCAAAATAACATACTAGAATTTTAAAAAAATCTGTCCGGAATCCATAAGAAGTGTAATATGTTCTTTCATATCAAAACTAAAAAAAAATATAAATTTTACCTTGATATACTCGCAAAACAATCCTCTTGCAGCACATCTGTAAATGGCACTTTGTTTTTTGCTCGTTTGTGTCTTCAATTCCGTCGTCGGATTCACAGTTTTCAACCCACGGTCTGAACATTTTAAAAATTACTAATATTAATAACACCACTGAACACCGCTGAATGACACAGTTCAAATGATTTAATAATAATTCGACAATTTCTAATGTGTCGACAGGTATAATTAATTATACCTTAAATACGTACATTATCAAAATAAAAATAAAATACCTTCCTGTTACTTAGAAACGCTTACAAACGAGCCCTTAATTGGTTTATGGTGGGTAAAGTCGCCCGATCGTTATAAAGCAGGTAAAGTCTCGTAAAGTCATGACCATTAACCGTGTGTCCAAGTATACGTTACACATCTGGAAAGTACGTTAACAGGACTCGCAGGCAATTTCCAGGGCGAGCCGCTAGGCATGAACAGCTAGTTAATGAACTTTTAGACCTCCACAAATTACTTGGTTGCTAAATGTCATTAAAAATTCCCTTATTCCATTCCCATTCGTCATTATTTCCTGAGAATTTGGGCGCTGTCAGCGACGAGCAGAGTGAAAGGTTTCATCACGATATCAGGACAATGGAGATTCGGTACCAAGGACCATGTGATCCAGTCATAATGGGTAATTACTGTTGGTTTTTGAAGAGAGAAGATGTGACCCCGATAAAAGGAAAAAATATAATTAGTTTGCTTGAAATAAATAATATTTTTGATGTTTGCTTTTTTTTTTAGATATCGATATCGATATTCAGGGCTGAAAAACTTGTAAAATCATTTTTGCAATAAATATTAAATGATATCGTCCTACATGTGTTTGTTTAATGTAACAAGAAAGCCTTACGTGTGATAACTATTTTTTGGCCATTTTCGTATTCAGATAGGTTCACGCTACTATAGTCTATTTCCGAGTCTATTTCTTAATGCTATTCTATAAATAATATTAAACTATAAAGCCCAGTGGTCTTCGCCGTATTCCATAGACGTAGTCCAATTATTATTTCATATAACATTCGGAGTTGCAAAAATAGTTGAAATGTGCTCGAATATGACTGGAGTCGGACAGTCAACAATATCCGACGTGTGCACGAGGATAAAAGCGGCCCCATCAGGTCACCAAAGAAAAGTAGAGGAAGAAAAGAACTGTAATAAATGAGGATGAAAAGACTGCCATCAGAAGAATCATACACTAGTTTTACATAAAAAAATTGGACAAAATAATGTCTGAAATGAAGAAGAATGATTTCATTCCACTCATAGGTAAAAAGAAAGTATGGAAAACTTTGAAGGAAATAAATTTCTGTTGTGAAAATATTCGAAACAGCAAATCATTTTCAATAGAGAAAAGCGAAATCATCTGCTGACGACGACAATATTTGAGGGCAGTTGGACAGTTTCGAAAAGAAAACAGGAATATATATTACCTAAATGGACGAAATTTGATAGATAGATAGATATTTATTTGTGTCATTAATCAATACAAATTTTACACACGCCAAATAAGTTTACAATACAATACAAAATGATACAATCTACAGACTAATATAATAGTAAAAAGTCATTACAGATTTAAAATATAGCGAACAAACAAGGCATAAGAACATCAGTACACATTACATATCAACACACTAATAGATCTGCCCTAAAAAATTCATCGATTGGATAAAAACTTTCATTTATTAATATGTACTTTATTTTGTTTTTAAATTGTTAAAATGATTAGCATTTTAGGTGCAAAGGTACCTTGTTAAATAATCGAGGGGCATAAAAGTTAACTGAGTATCGACTCCTTGTTAGGCGTATGAAATCAGGTGCTATCAGAGAGGCATGTCTTGTATTATAGTTATGTATGTTACAATGTTGGTCAAACAGATTCTGCCTTTCATGAATCCATAGTAGGCATCGGAAAATATATATTGATGGTAGTGTCATGATTTTTAGATTAGTAAAATGGTTTTTGACATCTGCACGGAAAGGTAAACCCTTTATTATTCGGATGGCCTCTCTCTGAAGGCTGAAAAATTTGCTAGAATGCGGAGTGTCCCCAAGCTAGAATCCCGTATGATAATTGCGAATGAAAGAGACGGAAATAAGCGGTCATACATGTTATAGGACTCCATATAATTATAAATTTGGCTTGATAAAATAATTTCAAAAATCTTAGAGATAATTGGAATAATGCTTATGGGTCTGTAGTTAGCACAGTCATCAATGGAACCTGTTTTATGAATGGGGACCACTTTTGTTTTTTTGAAGGAATTGGGAAATTGCCCAAGCTCAACACATTTATTAAATAGTTTGGTCAATGGAGACACAATCAGATTCTTTATGGATTTCATTAATTTAACGTTGATATTATATATATCTCTGATGCTATCAGAATTCTTTAGACTGTCTATAGCTTCCCTTACTGTATTAGGGGTGATGTCTAAAAAATTAAATTGATACGGACAATGGCTAAGAAAATGTGTAGGCGAAATGCTTGATTTTGTAATGTTATTTAAAGTAGTAAAAGGCTGTTGTATAAAAAAATTATTAATCTTATTAGCATCCAAAATATCTGAATTAATCAGTTTCTTTTTGGAAGGTCGGAAGCTATTTACAACATCCCACATGGCCTTGCTTTTGTTAGACTTGGAATTTATGAATCTATCATTGGCATCTTTTTTACACTGAGCTACTTTGTTTCTATAAAAAGTTCTTAAATTAATGTAAAGTTCTTTATTTCTATCATTTGGATATTGGTGAAAAAGTCACATACGCAGTTAAGCTGCTTTCGGAGTACGATACGCGAGTTGTTTTATTTTAATCTACCCTTATTGTTTTTGTTGTGAATGATGGATTCATTGGAGTCTAATTTCTTCAAGAAACATTTCGGATATGATATTTACAGTAAAAATATGATTACTTACGATGAATTGGTTAAATGAAGGTTATACCGTTGGTAAAATATGGCAGGATAAACATATAAAAAGCGCGAGGCAAGCCTTCATGGAAGGATGGTCCACTGGAATAAAATCACCCTCGGAAAAAGGTAAAAGAATAATAATTACTCACATTGGTAGCAAAAATGGATTTGTCGATGGAGGCTTACTAGCATTTAAATCAAAACGGACTGGAGACTATCATAAAGACATGAAAGCTGGTGTCTTTGAAGAATACTTCCAGCAAATGCTAGATCTTATTCCTCCTCGGCCTGTTATAGTCATGGATAATGCCAGCTACCACTCAAGAAAATCCGAAAAATTACCAACGTCTTCTTGGAAAAAAATGACGTCATTCATTGGCTTACTGTAAATAAGAATCCATTTCATAAAGATATGCTGAAAAGGAGCTACTGGAGATTGTAAAGTTGAATAAACCTCTTTGTACGAAATTTGTTGTCGACGACATCGTTTCAAAATGAAATATAACGGTACATCGCTTTCCGTCATATCACTGTAATAAACCCCATATAATTGATGTGGGCGCAAGTAAAAAGGCTTGTAGCAAGGTATAGCACCACTTTAAAAATGAGAGACGTTAGAAACCTCTTGCAACAGAGAATAAAGACAGTGGATTGTGAAAAATGGAGTAAGTGCGTCGAACATGTGATTGAAATAGAAGAAAGACTGTGGGAAGCTGATAACATGCTAGAAAACACTGTGTAGAGCCCCTTATAATTTGTCTGGACCCCAATGACGATAGTTCATCGGACTACTCGAAACATGATGACTAAAATTTAAAAATTTAGTTGTATACGGGTGTCCAGTTTTCGCATATTTTACTGGTTATCTGCGTTATTAGTAAAGATAGAAGGTTGCGGTTTTCGCGGCACTGTGTTACTTTTTTGAGAAACAAACGATGCCACAAACAGAATTTTCATAGCCCCCTTAGTTTTTTAGATACGGGGTAATTTTGAAAATTTTGCATTTTGGGACACGTAGAATCCAGTGGCTTGGTCAGATTTTTTCTATGTTTAATTGTTTTCGAGAAAAAGAGCAAACTTGCATTTTTTTAAATGGGACACCCTATATATTTTTAGCTATTATGATTCAGTTTATCACAAGCTTCTCACAAATATAAAACACTAATTTTAAGAATATATACCTATAACAATAACTGTTATAAATATAAATAACAATTAACTCAGTTGTGTTATACGTTCAAAAATTAAAAGCTACAATTATCTGATGATTTAGGAAACTGTCTCATAAATATTGCTCAAACTGTTCTCCATTATGCGGAAGACATGTTTCACACATTGTTCTGATTCGCATCAGTGCATTTAAAATAATAAAAGAACGTGTCTGTAACTCCCTAAAGGCTCTTTCAGTGGCTTCTCTTAAATCTGCCATCGTTTGGTACTGAACGGTATAAATTTTATTTTTTAGGTAGCCCCACAAAAAAAAATCCAAAACCGTTAAATCGGGTGACCTGGGTGGCCATCTTACAGGTCCATGTGTTCCAATACAGCGGCCCGGAAAATTATTGTTAAGATATGCTCTTACAATTTGAGCATTTGAGCGGGAGCTCCGTCCTGTTGCAAATATAAGCTATTAAGATGAGCTAGGGGCACATTCTCTACTATTTCGGGCACATTGTTTTCAAAAATTTCTAAATATTTATTTGCAGTAAGACCGCCTTCGAATATATTATATAAAATTTTAATTCCCAGTATGAAGCATGAAACGCTAAACCCAAATCTGCCTTGCCGTTCCCGTGGAAATATAACATGTTGATTTTCCTGGTACCAAAACCTAGTATTTTGCCGATTAAATATACCGGCACTGGTAAAATGACTCTCATCTCTCATCAGACCATATAATCGTTATTTCAAAATGATTTTCTCTATTTACATTTTGTAAATACCAATTACAAAACTCTACGCGGCGCTCTGCGTCACCGAGATGTAAGTTTTGTACGACATGAAATTTGTATGGCTTAAACTTGTGTTTTTTTAGAATAGTTTGAACCCTTGATTTTGTAACACCGACAGAACCTTCCACTGATCTACAAGAACTACTATGATTTGTTTCAATAGAAGCCCAAACGTTTACTTCATCAATTTTCCTTATTGTAAATAATAGGTCGGGGTTTGGAAAATGAACCGACTTCAATTAAGTTTGATTTTATTTTTAAAAATATTCTTTTATCCGGCTGTCTTCTTTCTGGGAATCTGCGAATATTACGTTTCTATAAATTTTAAAATATGATGAAAAATATAAAAAGATGCCCATACCTGTTAAAATAAACTTCTAATGCTTCATCCGAATTTTCGTTACACTGAATATAACAAACGAACATATTATTATCGTACTTTTCATAATTCTCGAATTTTGCATTCGCAGCCATAATTAAGAAAAAACTGCTATTTATCGAAACTGAATAGAAATAAAGAACAGAAAATGGATAACCTATTCTGACAGTAAATAAAGATTTTTTCAGATAACAAGGCTGTCATCTTTTGTTTTCCTAAATACCCGTCATGGCCTACTAAAAAAAAATTTAAATTTGTTGAAAAATGTAAATTTTGAGCTTTACATTGAAAACAGCTATAAAGTATTATATATTTTTGAAAAGCTTGTGATAAACTGAATTATAATAGCTAAAAATATATAGGGTGTCCCATTTAAAAAAATGCAAGTTTGCTCTTCTTCTCGAAAACAATTAAACATAGAAAATATTTGACTAAGCCACTGGATTCTACGTGAAAAAAACTAATAAGTTCATTTTTTACCTTTTTGATAAGTTGCAGCGTGTTCCAAAATGCAAAATTTTCAAAATCCCCGTATCCAAAAAACTAAGGGGGCTATGAAAATTTTGTTTGTGGCATCGTTTGTTTCTCAAAAAAGAAACACAGTGCCGCGAAAACCGCAACCTTCTATATTTACTAATAACGCAGATAACCCGTAAAACATACGAAAACTGGACACCCTGTACATAGTAGATTTTTTTTATAAATATTAATATTATTAAAACCACCTGTAGTAACGCCGCTGTTACTACAGGTAATTTTCATTTCATTCACCGAACTGGTCTTTCTATTGTATGCTAATTAGGGCGACCCTAATTTAGAACCAATTCGGGGTGTGTACGTCTTAAATATCTAAAATACGGAATTTTTAAAAACTATCATTGCAATTTACCTGAAATTTACAATGCAACCTTTAAGTTGTCCACACTGCTTAATGGGTCCTGTGCCACTGCAAATTTACATTTTATTGCTCTCTCGCATTAAGAAACAAAGTATACAATATAATATTCAGCTTTATGTTACAACAAAATTTTGTTTCGCCCAGTATAATTTAAGGGTATTTGTCCATAATTTTGGTAACAAGTGGCACATCGTTTAAAAGGTAATTTAAGGAGAAATAATAATTATGTACAAATCCAAGATGGCCGTCATAAGAAATAACAAAGTTACTGTAGGTAACTCACAAAAAAAAAGAAAATGCGAATTTTTTTTTCTACAGACATGTTATTCCTTAAAAGGTGTCTTTAGACTTTGAATAATTTTAAAAACGTTTCGAGATCAGCATTAAATTCTCTAAAATATTTACAAGAGATTGTCCAATTATGCCTTAATAATTACCAAACTGTTTATTACTATTACTGTTGGAATCGTATTATATAGGATCGCCAAATCATTCTATATCTTAATATCTATCCATACAAAGCTTCAGTTTGAAAACGCGCGAATTTAGGTGTCTCGAAATAAAAAATGAAAGATCAAGGCGATTTAAATAAACGAAGTACGCACTTTCAGGCTAGTTAAACTAATTTGTAATTATCAGATTTTTTAGACCGCTGCTGTCATTGAAATCTAAGCAGGTATGACTAGTTAAATGATAACGAAAGTAGTTTGGATCCCGTGAGTAGTTTACTTTCACTTAACAAGTCATATGGTATTTTATTATTCAATACTCCTAGAAAAAATCTTGTTATTACGAGATAATATTTAATATATATAAAAGAATGATTCAACATTTTAGAAACAGTAGAAGTACTTTAGAGCGAAGTACAAGCCTTTAAAGAATCAATACTTCTGCAACGAGCGATTAGGTCTTTATATTTTTTGGATGCATACCAAAAACAATGAAAACTTTCTAAAAACCTTCTCTAGGAGTTTGTAGATATTTAATTAAAAAATAAAAACGGGTATATTTAAGACCCTGAAATTTGTTAGTCACTTACCCTTTGCAGAAGTAGTTGTCACCTTCAAATGAAATTGATACTAAATAAGTAAGAAGATTAAGTGATATCCAACACGCAACACGTCTCGAATTATAACTTAGTCCTTTTATTATTTACAATTCCATTATGGAAATTGTCTTTTAAGAAACCAATTAGCCTATATTGGGACAAACAATAAACTATGCTAATAGGTGCACTGAGTGGATCACCTAAGCGAAATATTTTATACAAGGTGTACCTTTGAAAAAAATTAATTTTCGTAAAAAACTGAAATAAAAATTTGTCTGCCAAGTTAATTTTTAATTTGTAATAATAAATAGAAAACCTCTTTTTACAAAAAAAAATTTAAAACTAATAATGACAACTCAACAAAAACGATGGAATCACGTCAAATTTTTTGAAATATGTGGTTATTTTTGTAATACAACCGCTAACATATCTAATAAATATGTGTATTAAATCTGCATTCTACATTTCCGGATATACAGGGTGTTAATGAATGGCACTACGTAGATACTTAAGAAACTTAGGAAAAAAATACTTATAAACATGAGGTCAAAAGGGCTTCATTTTTAATATGTCAAATCTTTAATTTGTTTCTCGTTTTTCTCCGATATTTTCAGAGATAATTGTTTTAAATTTGGTACACTTATTCGATTTTGGAAACTCTACAATAAATAGTCTAAATTGTCTGAGGCAGTATTCAGACATTACATTTTTTTCAATACCAATACTTTCACTCTCCTCAATTTCTTTTTTGGGGTACCCTGTATACATAGTGTCCGGAAAATGCGTGTACAACGTTTGACGACATACTCCTGACGTCAGAATAGGTCGATCTAAGCCGACTTAGTTATATCCAAAATTGTCTCGTTTAGCTGGTAAAGGGCGTCAAAAATTTGTAAAAATATTAGTTTTTCCTAAATTACGTGAAAACCTGCTAATCGATTTTAGTGATTTTTAGTATGTAGACTAATAGTATAAAATGACGTTTTCTAGTAGTATAGTCACCAGCTGTAAATAAGTGGAAGTGTTATAAAAGTGATATAATACGTCAACATTTCTCCTAATTTTTTTATATCAACGGCGTTGTGACACTCCAGATATTTTTGTCGACTGACTGGATGTATTTGGAAGCTATTTTACCTCTTCAATATTTTTCGTTGAATGAGCTGTTTTGCAAGAAAAAAAAATATTTACAATTACCTGCATACATCAAATATTATTAACAGTAATAATAAAACAAAGTACAACAAAGTTGGAAGTATGTATTAAAAATTTTGTAAGAAACTAAGTAAAACGAAAACATTACTTAAGCAAATGTGTAAAATGACCGCTATCTTGCTGAATACACTTATTAACACTCCTTAAAAAATGATATGGTTGCCTGCATTTAAAATCCGCGTCAATAAATCATGGCATGTGTTTACCGGAGTCTTGTAAACTTCTGTTTTAATAGCGCCCCACAAAAAGAAGTCATACCATATTTAACTCCGGAGAACGTGGTGGCCATTTTACTGGTGCATCATTGCCCCTTCCAATCCATCGGTTGGGATATTGATGGTGTAAGTATTGCCGAACGGCAACGGAAAAATGGGGCGGGGCACCATCATGCATATACCATATTTCCCTCCGAAGTAAAAAGGGCAAATTTTCCAGAAGAATTGGTAATGTGTCTTGCAAAAAATTTAAATAAATATTTACATCTAACCTGTCTGGAATAACAATAGGACCAATAAGGTAGCGATCAATAATACCTGCCCAAATATTTATTTTAAATTGACGCTGATGATGTGCAACTTTAATGGCATGTGGATTTTCATCGGAATAAATATGTTCGTTGTGCAGATTGGTTACTCCAGATCTTGTAAAGCACGCCTCGTCAGTAAACAATATTTTTCTACAAAAATTTGGATGACGGATTCTTTTGTTTCTAATAAATTGACAAAATGTAAGCCGCATGGGGGGATCAGTCGGTAAAAGTTCCTGGACTTTTTGCACGTCATATGGATGTAACAGCTGTTCTTTTGAAACCTCATTGACAATCGTTTTAGGAACATGTAACTCAAGTTCTAAGCGACGGGTACTGGTACTTGGTTCTTCTTTAACTCTTTCCAGAATGTTCTCTTCTGTTTCCACAGTTCGAGTTGTTTGCACCCGACCCCTGCTTGCTTTTTTTTTCTCAAAGCTGCCCGTTTCCCGAAGATGACGCTCGATATTGGCAAATGTTTGGTGGTTTGGTATTCGACGGTTAGGAAATTTCCTTGACAAAACCCGTATACCAGGAGCATGTCAACCTTCTCAGAGTTCGTATAATTTTCCATGTGTAACGGTAAAATGACTTTGTTAACAACTTGCAACAAGGTCACTAAAAAAATTATTGTTACAGGTAATTTGATTTTAATTTTATTACTAATGTTAATAATAATTGATGTATGCAGGTAATTGTAAATATTTTTTTTCTGGCAAAACAGCTCATCCAACGAAAAATATTGAAGAGGCAAAATAGCTTCCAAATACATCCAGTCACTCGACAAAAATATCTGGGTTGTCATAACGCCGTTGATATAAAAAATCAGGAGAAATGTTGACGTATTATATCACTTTTATAACACTTCCACTTATTTACAGCCGGCGACTATAATACTATGTTAACTTTTTTGACGTTTAGTATTAAATAATTTTGTTAGTTGATGTTTACAAAGTTAGCTAGCGCTACTTAATGATAGCTGAGTTCACAAACCATGAACATGCATGTTATTTATGGTCTTGCCAATGGTAATTTTTTTGAAGCTAAGCGACTTTATCGGCAGCAATACCCAAATCGAAGACAGCCTGATTCACGAACTTTTGCACAGGTAGGTACATATTCGACTGTGCGAAAATGGAACTTTCAAGAAATCCACTCATTTGGCAGGGGCACATCGCAATGTAAGAACTGTCAAGATTGAGGAAGCAGTCCTAAATGCTGTAGAAACCAGAACCAGGTACAAGTACAAGAAAAGCTGCGGCAACTTTAAACATTTCATCTGCGCTAGTTTGAAATTTTTTGTATGGATAATTTGTCGTATCCTTATCATATCCAGACAGTCCAAGCTCTTCTCCCACACGACTTTCCACCCCGATTAAATTTTTGCCAGTGGTTCACTCAAATATTGGCCCAAAATCCATTGTTCGGAAATCAAACTTCATATAGCGATGAAGCAAGTTTTTGGAAAAATGCCATCAGAAATTTTTATAACAATCATTATTTTTGGGCAGAAGAGAATCCTCATGCGATAGTCCAAAGTCATTTCCAGTATCAGTTTACAGTAAATGTGTGGACTGGCATTATTGGAGACCATTTTGTGGGGCAATTTTTCCTGTCAAGAAGATTAAAGGGGCAATACTATCCTCGGTTTTTAGAAGAGGAACTCCCGGTGCTGTTAGAAGAGGTATCAGTTGAACTAAGAAACCAACTGTGGTTGATGCCTGACGGTGCACCGCCACATTCCAGCTTGGTGGTAGGATAGTTTTTAAATCAACACTACAACCGTTGGATAGGTCGAGGTGAACCCCCTAGGTCCCCCGATTTAAATTGTCTAGATATTTTTTTCTGGGGACTTTTAAAATCTTTGGTGTATCAGACTCCTATTCAGACAGAGGAAGATTTGAGAAACAGAATTATAGCTTGGTGTGAAATAATTTGCAACTTCTGGGATATTCAAGAGAGTTCGCCAGTCTGTGAGACGAAGAGTTGATTCCTGCATATTAGCAGGAGGTCATTTTGAGCAGTGCTTATAATTTGTTTTGGGAAATATTGATCTGACAACATCGTGAACTGTACTCTTTTAAAAATTGAGATAAAAATAAAATTACACATTAGTATTGAATAAAAATTGGCATATGTGGTAATTTTTTTTTATTTACAGGTGTCTTCATGTCTTAAATTTGCAAATTTTCGTTTGTTTCTAAACTAAAAAGAAATTAACTGTAAAATGATGACAGATATGATAAATATATAGGGGATCAAAAAAAATGAGAAAAGAACGGAGTCAAAATATGATATCGGTATTTATACAGGGTACCCAAAAAAAAAGAGTGAAAGTGTTGCTAGCGCAAAAAATGTAACACCCTGTATACTGCCTCTAACAATTTAGACATTTATTGTAGAGATTCCAAAAACTAATAAGTGTATCAAATTTGAAATATTTATCTCGGAAAATATGGGAGAACGAAAAAAATTTCAAAAAATTAAAGTTTTGACACCCTGTATATCAAAAATGAAGCCTATTTGACCGCATGTTTATGAGTATTTTTTTTCTATTTTGACGAGCACTATCACTCCCTTAAATATCTAGGTGACATTCACTAACACCCTTTATTTAAAATTGCTAGCATAATACGTTTATATACAAAAAGGGCGATAATAAATTATCTTATCTTGTTGCGCTCAATTTTGAAGATCCTGGAAAAGGTCGCCTTCGAACAGATATGCAGTTTTCTGTCAGCACTTCGAATGTTTACAAGCTGTCAGTATAGCTTTAGGAAGGGTAAAAGTACAATCTCGACCATTTTGCAGTTTCTTGAGAAGCCTTATAACTACTTAGATATAAATAAGAAATATTTTGGTCTTTTCATAGGCTTAAGCAAGGCCCTTGATCTGATTGACCACATCCTATTAATATCAAAACTAAATCATTAAGGCTGGAAAGAAAAAGTTGGTCATTGCCTAAAACCATATCTTATGAACAGATCTTAAATGTGAGTGAGGTCGGACAGATGCAGGTGTGTCGCAAGGGTCCATACTTGAACCCTTGTTATTCTTAATATTTACGAATGATTTGCCTACAATTGTTGATAATGAAAGTGACTTAACAGTGATCGCGGATGACAACATCCTACATATGCTGTGATATCATATTGGAGGGGGCTATTGCAAGACTGCAAGACACGCAGAGTGTATTGGAACCGTGACTTTTAACGAAGCTATGTCTTAACCCTAAAAAACTGTCTTTATTAATTTTATGCCAAGAACATTGTCAGTTAGTAAAAGCTTTTTGGTTAGGCCAGATACGGGTAGACCTTCAATTGCCCAGGTGAAACAAGACCCTTAGGTATATTGATAATTCTTTGAACTTGGTTTGTCATACCACTGAACTGTGCAAAAGATTGTCCACAATTTGTTTAGTCTTAGGAATTTTGTTAACTTGAAGACTTTACCTTCCTACTAGTTTGAATAGTTTGTATCCCGTTTAAACTATGGTCTAATTTTCTGGGGTGCATGCCTATGCATACTTAAGGTTTTTAAAATGCAAAAGAGAGCTGTACGAAATCTTGCTGATGTTAGGTGTAGACATTCCTGCCGTGACTTTTTTAAAAATTATTATTACTTAAGCCAGATTATTGAAGAATGGTTCAGGTTAGTTAAATATTTTTCTTGCAAGGCGAGGGCATTCACACAAGAAATGTTGAAAACTTTCCTCCTCTTCTTCGTTTCTGCAACTTCTGCAAAAGTCGTTAGCTGGTATTTGCATACGTTTGGCATGTCTACCGAAACCACGGCAGTAATATTTCTTAGGTCCTTCCGACTGTGTTGTAATAACGCTGCGGTTTTCCTGTTATCAAGTAGGGACACAATTGCTTGGAGATCCTACAGGTTGTTAGCTGTGTCCATCTGCTTATTGTAAGTTATTTGGCTATGCGATCTATCTCCTCTTTGACCGATCCCAGTGGTCTAGCCACGGTACTTACTGCTAGATCGGCACCCTCCCTGGAGAGCACATCAGCAGACTAATTGCCATTTATGTTGTGATGACCAGATAGCTCTTGACAGCATTTTTACTGCTTTATCTACTGCCGTTACTTTTGCTTGAAAAATACTGCAGTAGTCCGGAAGTCTATGACCTCTTATTTTCATGCTCTCAGAGAAGTTAGCAGCTCCCACTCCAACGTCCATTTTTGAACCGTCTGTGAAAATCGAGTCCAGCTAAGGATATGTTGGAGATGTTGATATATGTTAAACGGAATTTTGGTAACTTTGTGTCCATGGGGGATATCAATGACTATAATACCAGACACAATCAAAATTGAATTTTTCATTAACACAACTTAAATCTATTTGAGAAAAGTCCCTTTTCACAGTCACAAGGTTATTTAATAAGTTACCATTGCATATTAGGAATAATAATTTACCGCTGCTTAAGAAGCATATGTCTAAGGTGATTAACAGTGTCCCTTATTGCATAAAAGATTAATTATAATTGGAAAATTTTGATATTATATCAATTACATTTTAAAATGCTACACTGTTCGGTGGGTACTCTTTTATTTGTGATAGCTTGACTTAGCCATCGACATTTTTTTCCAGCAGCAACCTATTGACATTTTCCATACCATTTTTGGTCGATGAAATAAAAGCTTATTTATTTAACATGATACAATTAAAGTCTTTTGTAACCTATATGAATTTGTAATAATTAAAAAAAAATTAAGATCCGGATTTAAAAACAACTGGATGGTTTGAAAAACGATATACTTTTGAAGAACAAAAATAGTCTCTGTGAAAAGTGCCGTCCGTTTTTCTCTTGTACAAAATAAAGATATAAAGAAAATGTAAAGTTTTCATTTTTATTGGTGCATACCCGTAATTTTCCGAATTTAACCTACCCATTATTTCTTATAATATGTATACCGTTTACGAAATGCGAATGGCAAGCATTTTTGTTCCACCCTGTATGTATGTATGTACCTATATTAGAATTTGATTACGTATTTTCAACTCCTAATTGACGAGTGTTGTTTTTAAGAAAGCTGTTTTAAGTTAAAGTTCCGGTTTTAAAATAAGTGTGCGTTAATATTTACCTACGGATATCATACGTTTCACTTTGCAATTTTTTACTTCGTTTCGTATTTTTTTTATCCAAAAGGCTTATTGTCCTATTATATTGATACAAGACTAATTTGATCTCAAAAGAGACAGTCAAAGAACCAGGTATAAGTGTAGTGTTTTCAAAATCTCAAATTTTTGTTTCTTTTAATTTTAAAAAGTTTTGGATTATCCCCTAGGCTTATTTTCCAATTTTTGCAGCCGAAGGAGAGTTTTTTGTGAACATCTAATTTGCCTACAAATTTTAAACACAACTCTATGGGTTATGGCCACCGAACTCCCACCAGTAGAAAAACAAAGCTAATTGCCGACCGATCAAAAATCTCCCCCGCATGCGTGATTTTTCGGAACTGTGGCTCATGCGCAGTACGTCGGATTTCTACGATTTTTTATATTTAACGTTTATATTGTCCAGAGCCGGTTGCTACTTAATTCTTTATTTACACAGTATTTGACGTGTTTATTGTGAAATTTCTTAGCGTTATTTTGAGCGATTTTTAGTTATTTATTGTACTTTGTGGAACTTTCGTTAAAAACTTATTACTAGATTAGACTTTTATAAATAGTTTATACTTATTTAGATTATAGTGCAGTACCTTTTAGTATAAGTTTGTGATGAAAAACAAGTGTATGGTGTTGCTTTGCAAGCCACCGATCCAAATTCAGTTCTTCAGGTAAGTGTTTTTTTTTTGGAAATATTTAAGCTGTTATGTTAACCATAATGTTCAAGTTCAAAAATATATCCAATTTAAAACTGGACAGTTTAAACTAGGGATAATAATATGTTACTTGTGTCCAACTTGTTTACTGATTCTTGGCAAATTAAAAGAAGCAGATCTGTTACAATGCTTTTAGTGGCAAACTAACCTAGACTACTTACTCAGAGGATCAAAAGATCTAACGACTTGCGTAGGATATCCTTTTATAGTAAAAAACGCTTTCCTAAACATTGTTGCTTGTCAACGCTAGATCATATTAATTTTTCGCCTAAAATGCAATGTAGACTTAAATAATATGTACGTATGTACCCATATAAAGACATTTTCAGTGCCAATGTATGAATAGGTATGCTTCATTCCACAATTATTCGTTGATTTCTCGACCGCAATAAAATTTAAACCCTCAGTCGTAATCCCAACCATAAATAACTTGCCTGACAAATATATATTGTGCCTACACAATCGGACCTTTTAAAAGGGTACAGGTCCTGATTACCTACTAATTTCAATAGTTTAGGTTAGCTATTTTCAACAAAACAACAAATATAAAATAATAGGTAAGTATCCTTATTTTAATCATGTAATTAGATAGCTATTAATATTTATACAAAAATTATAATCTACAATATTATAATAATACAATATTTAACTTAACCTACTCTATATTTAGCTCTGTTTCACTATCACTATCGTCACAATATTAGTTTAGGCATAGATAATATTATAATATTGTAGATTAGTATTTTTGTATAAATATTAATACCTATTTAATTACATAATTAAAATACAGATACTTACCTATTATTTTATATTTGTTGTTTTGTTGAAAATAGCTAACTTAAACTATTGAAATTAGTAGGTAATCAGGACCTGTACCCTTTCAAAAGGCACTTATTTATGGCTGGGTTTAAATTTTATTGCGGTCGGGAAATCAACGAATTGTTGTGGAATGGAGCATACATCCTTATTCACGGCGCACATTGGTTATCGAGTGTCTAGTAGTGAAATATTTTAAAAATGCTTTTCTCTTCTTGCCACCCTAACAAAATAATTAAAAGGGCACCTGTTATGGTGTTGAAAGCAACCAATATTACTTACAGAACTATGCCAAAACTAAATTGTAATTCGAAAATTCAATTTCTGTGTATTTACGCCCCAAAATACGCAAGTCCTGAAATTTTCATAATTTTTTGCAGTATATTGCTTCTTCGAGAAAATTGACGCCTTACATCTTCTTATATTTCCTATTATACCAAGATTTACCATAGTTCCTTTTTTTTTATAAGTCAATACCTATTCCAACACATTAAGTTAAATAATTTTAAAGCCGGACCTGACGTGCACGCGAACTGCGCAGGCCCAGCATTTCCGGAAAACGCCGCATGCTGGGGACATTTCTGTAACATGGTCTTAGCAATATATTGGTTATATACAGGATGTCCAACGACGAACCGCCGCGATCGATTTCTCGGAAAATAGACTTTTAAAAATTTTGAAAGTTTGGCGGTTTACTAAGGTCGGTGGGGGCAATTCGGCTAAAATATTTTCAAGATGGTGGCACTTCCGGTTCTACCGGAAGTTGATGTCAACTTGCTTATTTTAAATAGAATACCCTATATATTATTTCATTTTTAGATTTCACGCAAGATTCTAGACATATTTCATGTATGATGTCCTATACCTAAGTCTAACCGTTTTTGACATATTTAAAATTTTATGTCGAAAATGACATTTGCAGGCCTAAACATAACTATCATATTCTCCTATATGAAAGCCTTTATTATATCATTGGGGTTAGTTTCCTTATAGAAGGGGGTCTACTCTAGTGGACTGTATTGATATTTTGATAATTAATAAATACAGGGTGATCAAAAACTAACTTTAAATATTAAATTGAAAAAATCGTTAAAAGGCATTTTTTTCAAATGGAAACCCCCTATTTTTATAATTTTATCTTATTTGGCATTAAAAATAAGGGTAAGTTTGTATAAGGTTGTTTGTTCGGAAAATTTGTAGTTTTCGAAATATTGGCAATTTAACATTTTTCTTTTGTAAAAATGCTTTATTTCATCCTGTCCAGTAAATCTACTTACCCTGTACTCATATGCGGCCGGTAAATGGAACATTACAGTATCAGATACTGTAATGTGTTGCCTAGCAACCATGCTTTGTTTTTGGAAACTACGACTTTTTACTTTCGATTTTTGACAAGTTGTCACTTAAAATTATAAGAAATAAAATATTTAAATACACATATTTAGCAATTATTTAATACATCAAAAACACTTTTTTAAATGAAATAAATCAATTATTATTTATTACCACAATTTTCAAATGCTCTTCAAATTCTTTGAGAAATTCTTCTCTTCTTAATGGTGAATATCTTGGATGGAATTCATTGTCTAGCAAATGCAAATGTTTCATATAATATATATAATATTTTGAAACTATTTGATTTTTCTTCTTGTTAGGAAGGAACCGAAATTTAATAGAAAGGTCCAAAAGAGCCTCCTGAATTTTTCGAAACAACATTTTATCATCCGCGTCTAAAGTGCAATTACGAAGTAAATCAACTAAGTAGGTTAACTGACGATGACAATTACTAATATCTTTAAACTCTGTACAAAATGTACAAGCAGAGTACACTATTTTTGCCATATTCATCAGCACTAAGAATATGATAACTATATAGGTTTTTTAAGGGTTATAATAAAAGTAGGTAACTGTCATAATTCAAAGAAAATAAAAAGTCATGGCCTACTATAAAAATGCGTTCCGCCACCCGACAAGTATTTATTAGAGAATCGTTCACTGCTATATATAGGTAGGTAGCATGTAGCATAAATTATACTCTTTAACCAACTTTAGTAAATGAAAAATGTTATGTAACTATAATATAGGCATTTAATTACATTGTTTTAAAGGTTTTGCTTAACTAAAATTAGTAATTTTTATTTTATATGGTCTATATTTAGTGATACCAATTAAAACTGTTTGGGTGCTTCTACTTGTAATAGTATTTTTTTCTACCAACTTTAGTAATTGTAAAATATTACACAACCATAGAATATATTCCCTGTTACAATTCTTTAAATATTTTATTTAACTAAAATTGGTAGATTTTATTTTACTTGGACCTATATCTAGCAATACCAATTAATACTGTTTGAATGCTTCTACTTGTAATAGTAGATATTATTTTCTACCAACTTTAGTAAATGTAAAATATTACACAACTATAGAATAGATTTCCTGTTACAATTTTTGAAAAATTTTATTTAACTAAAATTAGTAATTTTTATTTTATTTGGACCTACGAGCCTGCATGTATTTCTTAAAAGTTAGTTTATATTAATTTAATTAAATAAACACTATAATTTAGTACAATAAAAATATATTAAGAGCTAACTAAGTAATAAAAGTAAGTAATGAACAAAACATTTACACCTATTTATTATTTATATAAGAAAGTTCAACCTATTTGTTAAAATTCACGGTTATAGTACAATTTGTATTATTACTAATATTTATTCCTGATGTGCAAGGAACATTCCCATCAGAAATAATGTTATTTATTTCTGTGTTCTTAGTTTGTTGCAACACTTGTACAAAATTCTCACCTCCTTGAATCATTCTTGCAATTTTGGTTTTTCCTTCAAGTGCATCTTCAACATATTTTTCTGCTACCGCAGAACTTTTCCAACCACCATGCCGTTTTAATACAGATGAGTCTACACCTGCATTTGCAAGAAGAGTCGCCGAGGTCCGTCTGAAACAGTGACCGGTATACTTTTCAGGATTTTCAAGTTTCAAATATTCTGCAATTTTTTTGGGCATTGAACCTACAGTGTGAATTCCTACTCTTTGTTGGATGCATTTACCATTTCGGTACCCGAGAAATAAAAAACTTTCTTCAAAATTTTTAGGTCGTAGAGCAAGATATTTCCGGTATATTTCAAGAAAATTAATTCCTTCTATTTCATTAATGACAGTAAAAACACGTTTTATATTAGTTTTCGTTTGCGGAATCGTGATTACCAGTTGTGTTCCTGTGTCTTGAATGTCATTGAGAGTCATAGAATACAATTCTTCCCGCCGACAACCTCCTGCAATCCCAATTATTGCAATAACTTTAACCAACAAATAGTTATCATCGGATGCTTTCTTGAGAAATAAATTTACTTCTTCTCTTGTCAATACCTTTGACTGCGTCGGTTGATGTCCAACACTACATTTCTTTAAGAATGCGATAATTTTCGGAAACTTACTGATGTTGACGTTTTCTTTGACAAGTAACATTGCCTTTAGCATCGAATATTTTGCCCATAAGGAATTGCCATTTATTCTCTTTGACTATAAAATTAAAATAAATTAATAAATATTGCTCATATATAAAATATATTTAAAAAATCCTGTAGGTCATACTTACTTCATCTAGAAAATAAGCTAAAAGAACATCTTCTTGTATGTTTGTCACTTTATGAAATTGCTTCCATTGGCAAAATAATCCATATTCTTTGCTATATCTATTTGATGATTTTGTCGGGATTAATTTTTCTGTTGCTTCGGCAGCCTTATTTAAAATTATACCCGAAACCTCCATAATTGCCCACACGAATATTATGACTTTATCTATTTGACAGTGACAAGTAAACAAAATTTATAATTAACTATGGAAACCAATGGCTCAATTGCATTTAGGGTAGGTAGCATGATATAATATTGCGAAGTATTTTTTAAAATTTTAATATACCTATTTATTTTTTTGAAAAGGGATATAATGACAGGATGAAATAAAATACCATACGATACACGTCCGTTAGGTGTTATTACAGCACTCGTTTATATTCCAGACTCGGCTCCTACGTCGCCTCGTCCGTAAAACAACTCGTACTGTAATAAGTCACCTACCGGACTTGTAACGTAATAGTATTTTACGTTACAAGTCCGGTAGGTGACTTATTACAGTACGAGTTGTTTTACGGACGAGGCGACGTAGGAGCCGAGTCTGGAATATAAACGAGTGCTGTAATAACACCTAACGGACGTGTATCGTATGGTATTTTATTTCATCCTGTCATTATATCCCTTTTCAAAAAAATAAATAGGTATATTAAAATTTTAAAAAATACTTCGCAATATTATATCATGCTACCTACCCTAAATGCAATTGAGCCATTGGTTTCCATAGTTAATTATAAATTTTGTTTGCTTGTCACTGTCAAATAGATAAAGTCATAATATTCGTGTGGGCAATTATGGAGGTTTCGGGTATAATTTTAAATAAAATCTACCAATTTTAGTTAAATAAAATATTTAAAGAATTGTAACAGGGAATATATTCTATGGTTGTGTAATATTTTACAATTACTAAAGTTGGTAGAAAAAAATACTATTACAAGTAGAAGCACCCAAACAGTTTTAATTGGTATCACTAAATATAGACCATATAAAATAAAAATTACTAATTTTAGTTAAGCAAAACCTTTAAAACAATGTAATTAAATGCCTATATTATAGTTACATAACATTTTTCATTTACTAAAGTTGGTTAAAGAGTATAATTTATGCTACATGCTACCTACCTATATATAGCAGTGAACGATTCTCTAATAAATACTTGTCGGGTGGCGGAACGCATTTTTATAGTAGGCCATGACTTTTTATTTTCTTTGAATTATGACAGTTACCTACTTTTATTATAACCCTTAAAAAACCTATATAGTTATCATATTCTTAGTGCTGATGAATATGGCAAAAATAGTGTACTCTGCTTGTACATTTTGTACAGAGTTTAAAGATATTAGTAATTGTCATCGTCAGTTAACCTACTTAGTTGATTTACTTCGTAATTGCACTTTAGACGCGGATGATAAAATGTTGTTTCGAAAAATTCAGGAGGCTCTTTTGGACCTTTCTATTAAATTTCGGTTCCTTCCTAACAAGAAGAAAAATCAAATAGTTTCAAAATATTATATATATTATATGAAACATTTGCATTTGCTAGACAATGAATTCCATCCAAGATATTCACCATTAAGAAGAGAAGAATTTCTCAAAGAATTTGAAGAGCATTTGAAAATTGTGGTAATAAATAATAATTGATTTATTTCATTTAAAAAAGTGTTTTTGATGTATTAAATAATTGCTAAATATGTGTATTTAAATATTTTATTTCTTATAATTTTAAGTGACAACTTGTCAAAAATCGAAAGTAAAAAGTCGTAGTTTCCAAAAACAAAGCATGGTTGCTAGGCAACACATTACAGTATCTGATACTGTAATGTTCCATTTACCGGCCGCATATGAGTACAGGGTAAGTAGATTTACTGGACAGGATGAAATAAAATACTAATGCGGCTTTTAAGTTTTGTTATTAGTTGGCCATGATAAGGAGGCCCGGCGAAAAAAAGACAATGGAGCACTACAGAAATGTCACTATTTCTTGCTATTTGACAATTACTTATAATGCCGGGGCGATTAAATTATACGCACGAAGATTACTTAAATTTGTTTATTATCTATGGGGAATGTTACAAAGTTTTATCAAGAACATGCCAGACATTTGCTGATAGATATCCAGATAAACAGAAACCGTCGCCGTCGCGGAGCAGTGTTAAACGAATAATGGAAAATTTCAAAAATGTTGGTACCGTTAAGGCAAAAGTGCTTAAAAGAAAACCTATTCTTAATGATGAAAATGTCGAAATTGCAATTCTGGGATATTTTGCCGTATATCCTATGACATCGTTAAGACAAGTGGCTCTACAAACAGGAATCTCGAAGAGCTCAATACATAGAATTCTGTTGAAACACAACTCCCACTCTTATTTAATATATTTGGTTCAACACCTGAGAGATACTGATTTGCCGAAAAGAGTGCAGCTTTGCGAATTTATTTTAACGATGACTCAAGACGACCCTAGATTTTTGAGCAACATAATTTGGACTGATGAAGCAAAATTTACGAAAAATGGCCTTTTTAACAGACACAATTCCCATTTTTGGAGTGATTCAAATCCTCATGCAGTACTATCGCGCAATTATCAAGAAACCTGGAAATTTAACGTATATTGTGCCGTAAGAAATAATGGAATAGTAAAACTACATTTTTATCAAGAAAAAAATGGTAAGTAATTAATAATACAATGCAAATCATTTTAAATTATGTAAGTATTAACTTTTGCAGGAGAAAGATATTTAAATATTTTAGAAGACCTAGAAAATCAATATTTAAGCAATTTTTCTCTGGCGGAACACAGGCAAATTTTTTACCAACACGATGGCGCACCACCACACAGGACACAGGACCATTCCAGTTACCAACTTCTTACAGGCAACATTTTATGACAAGTGGATTGCCAACAATGGACCTTTCCTGTGGCCTCCTCGTTCTCCTGATTTGACTGTCTTAGATTATTTTATATGGGGAACGATAAAAAACATCGTTTATTTTAATCCAGCAACAACGATGGAGGACTGTATGGCAAGGGTAAGGGGCGCGTTCGAAACTTTATCTCCAGATTCAATTAGAGCGGCTACCCATAACGAACGTTCGTCGTGGGACACCCTGTATATGTGGTTATGGCTCTTTTATTTCCTGGGTGTCCACCTAGACTGCAAATTAAAATGGGACCACCATATAGACAACATAGTTGGCAGGTTTCGACGGAGTGTGCTTGTTTTGCGGAGTCTTTATGGGTTTGTGTCAGAGAACTCAGAGGTTACACTGAGGATGGTATACCTTGCCATCTTCCACTTACCATAATCCTGACATAAGGACGTGCAAACCAGGCAGGGCGAGTTTTTGTTCTGCAGAGAGGAGCAGAGAAGACTGCAAGCAGGCATTCATACAGCTAAAATTCTTACTTTTCCAACTCAGTACATATTAGAATGCCTATTACTAGTTATTAAAAAATAATCGAAAAAAAGTTGAAGATGGTGGCGCGAGAACGAAACGTTGGAATTGAAAATTAATTATGTCAACCTGTAGAGTAGAAATTAATTATGTCAACCTGTAGAGTAGAAATTAATTATGTCAACCTGTAGAGTGGAAATGTGACATCGGTTTGAAATTATTTCAACAAATGTGATCAGGAAGAAATAAAAACGAATTTAATACTAATTTTCGTTTTTTTGGGAGGTATTCGGAACATTCGAATTATTTCAGTGGCGTTTTGTTGAACATCATATTTCGGAACTTTGCCCTTATTTAACCGACTTCGTATTTGTATTTATAGCCAAGAAAATCTTGACTTTGTTGAAGAAAACAGCATAGTGGGACTGTCCTTAGAGGGTGTAGTGAGCGGAACTAGCAGGAGCAGTGGAAAGAAAGCAGAAGATTCTGGTTATATGTTTATACAGGCGAGCTCTAGAATATTTTGACGTTTTTATCGAACAGGTAGAAAAGTCGATGAACTATGTATATACAGGGTGTAATTTAATTGAGTGCCGATACTTAAGGGTGATAATCTATGAATGATTCTAAGATAAAAAGTTCATATGGACATATGTCCTAAACCTCTTCATTTTTGAGCTACAGGGTGTTAACATTTTAAGAAAAATATAACCTTTTTATATAAATCACTCTTAGATATTTTTATGAAATTTTGTACATACCTTTTAATCAATAAGGAGCATTTTTTGACCTAACAGATTTATAAAAATTTTTACCAGTGACGTCCGTACGGGGTTTGAACTGAATATTTTTAAAGAAAAAATGGATACGCCACTGCTTTTTCTAAAAACGAAACTTACTTTTGAAATTCCCATTTATTTTAAAGCAAATTTCGTTTATGGACTTACTTTTGTACGACGCACCGTTTTCGCGTAAAAAAATAAAAACAAAAAAAACATTTTTTTCTTCGGTTCATTGAGACTGCTTTTATTTATTTTGTTGAATTTGGTTGGCACCCACCATGAGTGGAAACACTTTTTTTGGGACAACAATTTATTTTCTACTCACCAGTGACATTCAACTGAACGTTTGAAAAGAAAAAAACGGTAACCATATTAAATGCCCTCTTAAAGCAAATCAAATAAAAATCAGTAGGCTGGGTAAAGCTACATCAATTTTGACGTTTCTTTTCATAAAGACAAAAGGCCTGGCATTGATTTTGCATTATTAAATAATTATTATTACAGTAAGACGTTAAATTATAATAAAAGAATGGTAAATTTTACAAACAGTGAATTAACTGACATGCATTTTATTTATGGGCTTGCAGACGGTAATGCATACGAAGCCAGGCGGATATACCAAGAGCGGTATCCAAATCGCGTAGTACCCGATCCGAGAACATTTTCTAGGATTCATAGACGTCTCCACGAGACCGGAACTTTAAGAGTAGACCACAGTGCTAAAGGAGTCCATCAAACAGTAAGAACACCGGAACTTGAAGAAGGAATTTTACACGAAATTGAGGAGAACCCCGAAAGTAGCACGAGGAAAATCGCGGCAACATTTAATGTTTCACATTTTCTTGTTTGGAAAATTCTCATCGAAAATTTATTATACCCATATCACATTCAAAGAGTCCAGGCATTACTCCCTAGAGATTTCCCGATGCGCATTAATTTCTGTGTGTGGTTTCTTCAAAACCTGATGGAAAATCCGTTATTTGACAGGCACATTCTTTTTACCGACGAAGCTAATTTTTCTCGAAACTCAATAAGAAATTTCCATAATAACCATTTATGGGCGGATGAAAACCCTTATGCAATTGTAGAATCAAATCATCAAGAACAGTTCTCAATAAATGTTTGGGCTGGCATTATTGATGATTATTTGATAGGCCCATTTTTTCTCCCAAGAAGACTTGATGGACAATCATATTTACACTTTCTTGAAGAAGATCTGCCGCCAATGCTTGAAGACCTTCCATTATTATTAAGAAACCAGATGTGGCTAATGCACGATGGTGCGCCTCCACATTTTAGCTTACGAGTGCGTGAATTTTTAAATCACACCTATCGCAATCGGTGGATAGGTCGCGGAGGAACGCAGCCATGGCCACCTAGATCTCCGGACCTTAACAGTTTAGACTATTTTTTCTGGGGGCATCTGAAAAGCTTAGTGTACCAAGTGCCGATTCATACCGAAGAAGAGTTACGAAATCGTATATTAGTATGCTGCCAAACCATAAGAAACACCCCGGAAATCTTCGAAAATGTGCGTCAGTCTATGGGAAGAAGAGTCCATGCTTGCATACGTGTGGGTGGACGACACTTCGAACAACTACTGTAAATAATGTGGGTTCTTTATTCTGTTTATCTTCTCTTGTCATTTCGCTTTCGATTTAAGGTTTGGAATTTTTCCTTTTAAATTAATCGCGATTTTTGAAATAAAATTTTTTATTTTTTTTTGTTTTTATTTTTTACGCGAAAACGGTGCGTCGTACAAAAGTAAGTCTATAAACGAAATTTGCTTTAAAATAAATGAGAATTTCAAAAGTAAGTTTCGTTTTTAGAAAAAGCAGTGGCGTATCCATTTTTTCTTTAAAAATATTCAGTTCAAACCCCGTACGGACGTCACTGGTAAAAATTTTTATAAATCTGTTAGGTCAAAAAATGCTCCTTATTGATTAAAAGGTATGTACAAAATTTCATAAAAATATCTAAGAGTGATTTATATAAAAAGGTTATATTTTTCTTAAAATGTTAACACCCTGTAGCTCAAAAATGAAGAGGTTTAGGACATATGTCCATATGAACTTTTTATCTTAGAATCATTCATAGATTATCACCCTTAAGTATCGGCACTCAATTAAATTACACCCTGTATAATTTGTTTTAACTTTAAAATTGTATTTGCAGGATACTTTTATTTAGACTTGTATGATTTAAACAACCAAACAAATGCTTTTTTAGATTTAATAAATAGCTTTAACATGGTGCCATTTTTTTTTGGATGCTACAAGAGTCACTGAGACTTCATCTACTTTAATTGATAATATATTTTGTAATTTGGGTCCTGACTTCGTAGCAGTAGGATATGTTTTAAATACAGCGCTCTCAGATCATCATGTCTAGGTTCTGTGTGTGGACGGTGCTAACAACACCTGCAGTAAAGCGGGGACAAAAAACACTACTTTTGTTTTAAAAAGGGTGTTATCTAAAAGTAAAATGATTCAATTTAAACAGGAGCTTCAGAGCGTGGACTGGATGTCTGTATATAGGTGCAATGATGTGGATGATGCATATAGTGATTTTTTGAATGTTTTTAAAAACCACTGCAACCGAATATTTGTATTAAAAAAAATCAATACGACAAAAAAAGGTAAATCCTGGATTACCAGAGGAATTAAATTCTTGCAGGAATAAAACAATTTTGTTTTATAAAAAAATTAAAGGTCATGTCTCTCAGGAATTTTTAAACAAGTATTGTAAAACTTTGAAGGGTGTCATCGAGCAGGCTAAACGTATTTTAAATCGAGAATACTTGAAAAGTTTTGAAGACAAAACCAAAGCTACATGGAACCTGGTAAATAACATAACTTGACTAAATACTGAGAAAAAAAAACATATTTCAAAACTTTTCGAATAAATATGACAGTAGAGTCGAAATATTGAATAAAAATTAATGAGTATTTTATAAATGCATGCCCAACCTTTTAACTCTGACGAAAATAAAAATTTCATTAAAAACAGAGCAGAAAACTTAATTTTCTGAAACCCAGTCACTAGCCCGGAAATTATCAAAGTTATACAACACCTAAAAAATAAGAAATCGGTAGAAGACGAAGTGCCTGTATCCGTACTGAAAGAAGTAGCTTATGAAGTATCTGGCCCTCTCTCTTATATTGTGAATCTTTCGCTTTCTGCAGGCGTTTTTCCACGCATGTTGAAGGTGGCTCATGTGAGGGGTATTCATAAAAAGGGTCAGATGGATGAAGAGAAGAACTAACGACCTATCTCTCTATTGTCAAATATAGGTAAGATTTTTGAAAGGGTTATATTCGATAGACTGATGTCATTTTTTGAGATCACCGCTAGACAGAACGGTTTTAGAAAGGGTAAATGCACCACAAGAGCGATTTATGAAGCATTAGAAAAGGTCCTAAATTGCTTAAACAAAATTGTCATTAATTTGAAGAAATAGTCCATCCTCAAAGTGGAGTTAAAATATAGGGAAAGGAAAGATAGTCAAAAAGTCTTTCTCCACTAATTTAATAAGAGCAATCAGAGGCTCTTTTCTTAATTGTACCTACTTGGTTACTTTTATCAAACGATGCAGAGAGACATTCGATAAAACGTATTTTTTTGAAATGGCGGCTATACCCACCATGAAATGGTTATGAAAATAAAATAAAAAATTGACGTATCTATTAAAACTATATTAGCTGCATACAAGCCTAATTACAAATTAATTATTCAGCTTTATTTTAAATTGACATTTCATAATAACATGATTTGTATCTAAATTATAGGACTTTCCAGAAAATATTCGATGTATAAATAAACACTATTATTGAAAAAACGAGGAAATCCCAAAGTTATTTTTAACAATGCGATGTCAGGGGTCAGGTACTCAATTTAAATTACAAACACATTAATGTAACCGAAATGGTCGAGAAATCAAGCATATCTCCAATTTTTATCAATAAAATGTAACATTTTTGTAAATATTGTAAATAATAATAATAATAATAAAAAATTATTTTCACATTACATTGAGATATAGATACATAATAATTTAGATTATTATTATATGAACTAACTTAGACTCTCAAGGGCAATGCTTATCCTGCTCTACTCGACCATTAATCAACTTAAGGATCCTTATTTTTAGGATTTTTATCAAATAAAATACTACTGATATAATCTAATTATTATTTTGTCTGTTAAAGCTCGTGAAAGTTAGAATTATTGGTTTTTTGACGAGACACTGAATTATGGCTGATTTGCAGCTCGGGTTTCAGGTATCTAGATGGACCAACGATGCCATATTTTTCTTCCTGGAGAATCTTTATACTGGCTCAAATGAGGGAGATGCGGCGGCAGCAGTGTTCTGTGATATATCTAAAGCATTTGACTGCGTTTACCACAGAATACTGCTTTCTAAACTGGAATGTTATGGTCTTAGGGGCGTTGCTTTTAGCTGGTTTGCCTCTTATCTGTCTAATAGGGAGCAGTTGGTGAGAGGCCGGTCTGTTCTTTCCAACAGAATGAGGGTCGACTGTGATATTCCGCAGGGTTCGGTGCTTGGCCCGGTCTTATTTTTACTCTGAATAATTTGGCGAGGATTGATATCCGCGGTACTTTTACCATGTTTGCCGATGATACTACCAATCTGTGGCGAGTTCGGGATTCTGATGAATTAAAGCTTGTTGTACAGAGTGATCTGTTCCTTGTTAAGCGATGGTATGACTCCAATCTTTTGTGTTTTATTGTCAGCAAGACCAGCATTCTTACATTTAAATTTTCCTTTTCAGAATTGGTTTTAGAAAATGATTTTGTAAGGAACGCAAATGTTGCAAGGTTCTTGGGGGTTTTAATTGATGATGAACTTAAATTTAGGGATCACATTCTTGCATTTAATGGGTTGTTTTGCGGTGAGAGTCGTCACAAACGAACTGGGAAAACTCATAGGGCGAACTGTTTATTTTTCTTTGTTTGAAAGCCACATGCGGTATGGAATCGCATTTTGGGGCTTTTGCAGTCAAGAGTTATTGGGGTCTATACTAATTATACAGAAAAGAGCCCTGAGATACCTTTGTAATGCAAACTTAAGAGATCATTGTAAGCCACTTCTCATCAGGGAAAAAATTCTAACGGTTCTGGGTCTATTTATATTAGAAACAGTTTGCCTTATTCACAAAAAATTCAAAAGTATTACAATTAACAAAACATATAATACGCGCAACAGTACTGATATACCTCTTCCTATTCCCAGGACAGCGCTCACAAAGAACTCTTTAATTTTTGAAAGTATTAAAGTCTATAATCATATACCTGTAGCAAACAGACTGATACTGGATACTAAGACATTTAAAAGATCCATAAAAAAGCTACTTAGTAATAGATAATAGATATGAGGACAGGTTCTAGTCTCTGGATTCTCAAGCAAATAATATGAATAAAAATAAAAATTAAAAATATCTCATGATCAGCTTGGCTCTTCAATGTTATTTTTATTCTTGTCACTGATCCATTACTTTATACCTTATCTGTAGATATGTGTTCTAAATCATTTTATGTTTAGTGTGACACTGTGATTTTAAATTTGATCTTTCTTGAGTCTTCCCAAAACATGCTCTGATATGTAATTAAGTTCCAACCTGTGACACCTTGTTGATTTCTTTTGTGTGTTAGTATTATGTGTTTAAATTGTGGAAATTGTTTTTATATATATGACTATTATTTTACATTGTATTCTTTACGTGCGTACCAATACATTATAAATTAGATTAACTTTGATAACTTTGTTGATGAGAACCACAACATTCTTCAAGAATAAATTATACTTGAATTTGAATTATATTTTATATAAATGACTTAATTTAATAATTAATAATGTACTTTTTATGTGCTGCATCTTCCTGGTTCCTGTTTTATATAATTAACTAGGCTTGCCTGGGCTTGTTTTATTTTTAATGTTGTATGTTCATGCCCTAATATATAGTTTAATTGTCTCCTCCCCTTTATTTTATTTTATTTTGTAAAAATTTTCAATAATCATATTTTTGATTTACCTAAGTTCTTATAAGATACTGTGATTTTAATTATTGTAATTTAAAATTATTAGTATTGCTTTGTCAATAAGTCTCTGGATCTTCTGACAATAAAACTTATTTAAATTTGAATAAAATAATACCTAAATAAATGACGATTGAATTTTAAAGGGTGCTCGATTTGAGGTGGATGGGAAGAGTTATACAAAAGAAATAAAATTCTTGCAAATAAACAATGATTTTCTTGAAAAAAATAATGAAACTTTTATAAACAGTTAATTACAGTGTGACGCAGGACCTGAAATCACAGTGTAGTGTAGTTGTATAATACATAATTAAGAATTTGCATAATAGAACTCAACAAACAATAAGTGGTAAAACGTTTGTTTCACTTTATATTTAAAATTCATAACTTGTCAAGTAAAAAAATAAGTATTTGAATAGGTTTAGAATGTGTTATTTGATGTACCTATATTATAAAGACTACAGTTTTTAGAGAGGGAGAGGTAGCCTTCAAAAATTTATTAATTTTGAACTTAGTTATTATATATAATTTCACAATTTGTTCTATGTTGTAATACATAATAAAATAATTTGGTCTTATCAAAAACCATAATACCGGGTGTTGCATCGTCGAGCGCGACATAGGAAATCCCATGTAATTTTAAATGGGGTCAATTATTGGCTTCCCTAATTATTTTAGAGACAAATTCTATTTAGGTTTATTAAAGAGCACTAAAACCCACATTCAAAAGAATAACTTTAGATATTTTTGATGAGCCCGTTTACGGGTTATCGCCGATTTCTTTTTAACTATTTCTCCTTTCTATGGCCCCGTATTTGCGGGCACCAGTCAAGGTAAAAGATGACTGTGAAATAAAGTTGTCATTTTGAAATGTGTGCTTTATTGTTATAAAAACTCGTACATCGAAAATATTAAAGGTGTATTTATGAGTACCTACAAATTAATCTGAATAAAACTAAAATAAAGTATCCAATTACAAGGTTAATTATGACATTTTACATGTTTCAATATTTTATTAATTAATAGGTAGGTACTATTAAATTGTTAGAACTTTAGGATTTAAGAAGATGTTCAAATATTCCTCAAAATGACAACTTTATTTGACAGTCATCTTTTACCTTGACTGGTGCCCGCAAATACGGGGCCATAAAAAGGAGAAATAGTTAAAAAGAAATCGGCGATAACCCGTAAACGGGCTCATCAAAAATATCTAAAGTTATTCTTTTGAATGTGGGTTTTAGTGCTCTTTAATAAACCTAAATAGAATGTTTCTCTAAAATAATTAGGGAAGCCAATAATTGACCCCATTTAAAATTACATGGGATTTCCTATGTCCCGCTCGACGATGCAACACCCGGTATAACACCCTAATATATCATAATTGTTTTATATAGATCGGTTGAATTGTATAAGTGTTTTTTAAGCGATAACAACGATTTATTGTTTAACGCCATGTTTTACGAACTACATTTAGAAGATTTAGGTCGGCCATGTTGTTGAAACAAAATAGGCCAACACTGTTATGAGAAAAACCGAATTAGCAATAGCATTGGACATAAACAGCATTGATATTAAACTTCATATGATATTGTCCGATAAATTTCTGGGAAAATTAGTATTTGATCAAATTACAAATAATTAATAAAATAAAAGCGCGTAAAAATCTATCCACAAATATGCATATATAATCAGAAAAATTGGCGTGGCAAGGAAATTTGGCCGTAGGAGCATTCTACATGACGTCTGTTTCGAGCATAAACCTGAACTACTAGTTTTTAATGTCGCCATTAGTAAGATACTATTTGGATCACCAATTTCTAAATTAATGCTATCCCGGGACTTTATACAAATACATTATTTTATTTATGATGACTAGAAAACCAAAGTGTAACCACGTAGAATAAAAATATCTCAGTCGATACAGATTGGTTATTATCAAAATATTTTGAAGGCCGTTTAACAACAATTTTATTATTATTGTAGTAATAATATTATAAATGTATTTAAATGAGTTATAAAACTTTTAATCGATTGTTGTTAAACTATTTTAAAATAGTCGTAAATAACATATAACAATTATATGTATTAGTAAATCTATGGCATATCTTATAGAACACTTATGAAACAAATTATATAAACGTTTTATTAAATACTCATATTTGTATTATTATTATCACCTGCGGTTGCAACATAACTACTAATAAATGAAATTATTTTATAATCTTGGGCCTTTTTCGTGTTTACAGGAGTCATTAAAAGGTTTACAAGAGACTTTTAAAATAAACTAGTTATATTACAAATTAGTATGTAGCAGTGTATATAACTGTCAGAAGCATATTTGCGCTACTTGAGAAGTTTCGTAACGCATGTCTCGATCCCAATACTTTAAAATCAAGTAAAATACACTTCTTGAATGAAGAAAGTGTATATTCAGTCTTAACTGGACCATTCTAACACTTTCTTAAGTTTTCTAATTTATTTTAAAATTAAAATATTCTTGACTAAAGTTCTATATTAAAAGAGGAATTCTTCATTTATAAACACGAAAATGTCTTGGATGAAATCTGTGGATTTCTTCCGGTGAAACAAAATAAACAAGAATATAGTATGCTATAGTAACGAATATATTTTCTTCGTTATATACAAATCACTAAATATCTTGGATGAATGCAAATTGATTTGACTGAAGCATAATTTCTTTTCCGTGTAATTTTGCTACATTATGAGAAAACACCTTTCAAAAAGCGCTGTAACATGTAGAGGTGGTGTTATTACCCCTCCAAATCGTATATTATTGTTATGTACATAGGAACGATATACAATATTATCATGCAAGTAAGCAGATGTTTTGTAAAATATAATTCTATAGAAAAAAAAAACGTGATTAAATACTGCAAGCAGTCGAGCACATCAGGAGAATGACAGAGGTTGCACACAACGAAAATAGAGCGCGTTGAATACAATTTGAAACATGTTGCTCAAATCGTAGTAAGCTATCAAAGACAAGTTGAAGGTTGCGTACATTATGTAATCTCTAGTGGAGAATCGCCTATTTTTATACTAACATTATTCTCTATACTTTTAACATCATTTTTGAGACCAAAGAGCATTCAACAGCATTTTTTTGCATTTAGAAAAAAGAGAGTACTGGAGGACAAAAGCCCTCAGGCGCTCTAAATCATTATTAATCTTTTGACACGCATCAAAAACATCCTCCTTTTTAAATAATAAATATACTTGGGTATTATCTGCGTAACACTGAGCATTACAGTTCTTGAAACTACTTTAAATGTTAGAAGTATAGATAGCATTTAATAGTGGGCTGATAACTGATCCCTGTGGCACGCCACTTGAGACCTTTCGGTTAAAAAATTCTCAAAGAACTCGATAGCCCCATCAGTCGACCCCACATTGTGCAAAATTTCAAGAATAAACTAAACAAATTAAAAAACAGGGCGCGTTTACAAGCCATATTTGTTGTCGATTTTGACGCGACTCCGCTAAACATCTGTCGCAGCGCGCCTGCAATGATGCGAATATGTGAAAGGGTCTTAAGTCTATCAACAAAAGCGATGTGAAATACCAAACAATCTATGCATCTATATATTGAAATAAACACAAAATAGTTAACAAAACACTATTTGTAAACGATAAAAGCACCGAAAAAGTGGTCAGTTTGACTAGTTTGAGTTCCTCCCAAAAAGCAAGCGCGCTATAATTAATTATTTTTCAAAAAGAATTTCTGGAATGTTCTTTGCTGCTTGAATTAACTTTAGATAAAATATACATATTTGTACCCAGGCCAAAAGATTCAGGATATTTTAATAAATTAAATGTCAAAAGATACATTTTAGTATTCCTATAGGTTCAAAACACTTTTTGACCAACTCAATTTAAATTTATAAATAATTCAAAAAAATTTATGCTTCATCCATCCGTCTTATTTAGAATTAAGTTTGATGCACGTATTGGAAACCCAAGAGCTTGGAATTGTAGATTCTGTGAATCTCGTTTAATTTCGTCATGGGATATTTGCGATGTTAATTAATAACCAAATGAAATACCATAAGAATACCGGGTGTAAACGAAATCATTGCTTAGCACCACAGCGTTATGTTACAAGATATTTTATTTAAAGTTGGGTTACTGCTATGTTTGAGCAGGATCTTAATTCTTACCCAAAAACCAAATGAACATTACTTCCGGAACTTCCCGAAACGCCCAAAACCTTTATTATTTTAAATGACAACCCCTGTACAGTATTTTATTTTCTAATTCTACAAAACATTCTGAACATTTATCATATATCATATATTTAGCCCTATGATCAAATACACTTAACTCTAGACGCTAACTTCAAAATTGCCTGTTTTTCAACCACAGTGAAAAATTAACAAGTAGGCTTTTTTCGGTTGTTGTTATGGGAACGGGTACGCTAAAAGGTAATTTGTGTATTTGATCATATGGCTGAATAGGTCGTATTCCTAAACTCAATAGTTCATGACTTATGACGCTTCAAAAGGTCACATATTTTGACATTAATTTATATTTTACAGAAACACCACGAAGGCTAAGGCCAAAACAAATGGTGCTGTTTGTACTTCAATTAAAGCAATCCCTGGTGACACAATTAAAATAGTTATTTATGATATTAGTGCTAAAAGTACATTTTTCTAATTTGGTTTCATAAAAAAGCTGTTTTGATATCGTGTTCAGTATCGTAATGAACTTTTTATGAAACAGTTTTCTTTATTTGGTAATGATGTTCACAAATATTTTATTTTGCTGTCGTGTATGTTGGTAATTCTATGAAATGGAGATAAGTTAAAAAAATATCAAATAATCATACAAATTTACTGTATCATAAAACATAAAACTATAAAATTTACCTTAATTTCCCTTAACTTTGGGGGAGTTAAACTAAAGGGTGTATCCGAGTTGCTAGACGGTGGAGAGTAGGTAACAAAATTATGAATTTGGAATCGTCGAGTTGCTAGACGAAGATGTACGAATTGCTAGAAAAACATTGTCGAGTTCCTAGACGGCAAAAATTACATACACTTGGAACATTATATTGCTTAACTCAACTAAATAATGCTGTAACTCATAATTATAGACTTAATTGGTTAAACAGGCGCTAACAAGGCATCTAATCCACCTTTTTGGTTCCAATTCGCCTTTTTCAAGTCTCTTTATAGACTTTATTGGTTAAACAGGCGCTAACACGGCATCTAATCCACCTTTTTGGTTCCAATTCGCCTTTTTCAAGTTCACCGGCCAATTTTGAGCCCTTTTTGAGTCGATCTACTCATAATAATAGCATAAATATAATTTTCCAGGCTCTAATGATTTTTATTACCTCTCTGTAATGAAGGTCGCGTCTAGGAACTCGACCATCCCCCCGTCTAGCAATTAGTGTATGTCGGTCTAGGAATTCGGCTATCTCAATTTATTTTACCTGCATACGTCTAGCAACTCGGCTACACCGAAACTAAACTCATCCTGCTCCATATTTTAAAATTATATAGGTATGTTAGAAAAATTAGACAACTTCGTGACAAAATAGCTGACACGGAAATAAAATAATTCATTGATTTCAAGACTACTATGATAAATAATTTGATTGTATTACCAACATAAAGTTTAGGCCTAAAAATTTTGAAAATTTGTATGTTTTATTTTCTTTTTAAATATGGATTTATTGATTGAAAAAAATGCCAAAATAGAAAAAATAGTATAAAGCACACGATTTATAAAGCTATTAGCGCACTTGTCCGTTATAAAACTCGCCGCAAGCGGCTCGTTTTCTAAAATGGATGCGTGCGCTAAAATAAGCTTTATAAAACTTGTACCTTGATATACTATTATGAGGCACGCATTTAAAATTTTTCAAATGAGTGTCTTAAAAATACTTTTAACCCAAATATCATACAATATTTCTATATTCTACAAACGGCAATAAAAAGCAATAACACAGTTACAAATTAAATATTTACAATGTTTAATAAATTGGAAGCAGATAGTTTTAAATAGCATCGTATATAAAATTATCGAAGCTGACATTTGCCAATAAAACCTAACAACCATTGTTGGCGTAGTATCTTTTTTTTTACGTTTACTTTCAAAATTTGACATTTCACTTTTATGGTAAAATAGTACATTACGTATCAAGTTTAGAAAAGTGGAACTTTACTTGACGAGTATGGAGTATGGTTAGTTTGAATCCGAGCGAAGCGAGGATTTAATTTCCATACGAGTCAAGTAAAATCACTTTTCTGACGAGGTGCGTATAATATTTTTTCGCATTTTGTATGTAATTAATTATTTTGCATTTCATATTAAAATCTAAAAAGAATAGTTACTAAAGAAAATCTACAAAAACTTAGTAGTATGACTTCTCGGTAACTTAGCAATAAAAACAAGATGTTTTTTTGTGTTTGACGACTATTGACAGCATCCAAATAAAATCATATTTGAAGAGTGAATTTTACAAGAATTATGGAAATGGCTAATGAAAACGACTTGGAAGATATCCTGAATGCGGCCGCGAAGCTTCTTTAAGTCTGCTTCCAGTAAAATCCAAGGAAAGATACGAGAAAGCATATAATATGTTCTGCGAGTGGAGAAACACCAAGAATTTTAAAGGCATTGACGAAAATTTGATGCTGGCATACTTTTACGAGAAGGTAAGCTATTTTATATGGTTAAAGTGTGGTATATAGGTACTAATTTTGTTATTTGTTTTAGGCAAAAGTCCTCAAAGCTTCCAGTTTATGGTCTACGTACTCTATGATCAAAAGCACAATACCTACTTATCAGTGAAAATACGGTTGTTCAAATGTTCAGCAACAACTACTTAATACGGCGAGGTCAGCAGTTGCATCCTTTTCTAACTTAAATAATTGTTCTTTAATATTTATTGTAATAAGATTTAAAATAAACGAATTTCTTTCTTGTAAAATTGTGTTTTAAATGACATTGACGTTTTATGCAGTAATGGTTGCTATGCTGTAATGGTTGCTATGCTGTAATGGTTGCTATACTGTAAAGTGACCCATTACTGTACGATTTTAAGGTCATTAATCTAGTGCATTACTGTATAAAATGCGAAAAAGATATTTATTTTTAGAATCCTATAAAAAAAAGCTGACACAAAAAAACTTCTTATTAGCGAAAAACGAATAAAAAACCTACTAATAGAAAATATTTGATATTACTTAATAGAAAAATAACATTGTTTTCCAAAGCCTTCTAGATGCCAAATAAACATTAAATAGTGATGGTCATGCTGTTTTCATAGCCACCTTACTATTTTACGTTAATATTTAAAATATTGCAGTATCGATGTTATTTTTGACTTTAGAAGGAAGGTTTCAAATTTAAAGTTTTAAGAGATAAAAATATAATATATAGGGGTTCCCATTTAAAAAAATGATATTTTACTTCAAAACTCGAGAACACGATGCTCAATTGTTTTTTTCATTCTCTGAAAAAATAGTACTAGTTTGCTAATGTAAACAGTTTTGTATCTTTATTTATAATGTATATTACTTTGTCACACAAAATGGCCACCCTGTATGTAGCAAAAATGTTGCGTTGCGGATTGTTTAAATAACACATAGTGAAAAAACTTCCAGTATAGCAGTCGGGACATAAACAAAATTGATTTAATTGGGTATGTGGGTACACACAAAAAAATCATAAATAGTTTAAAAATATGAAGGATACTCGACATGTTGTAGAAACTAAGAATTTAAAGGTTTAGATTCAAAAATAACACATCAAATCTATATGATCAACTATTAAAATTAAAGCAGAAAAAAGTTAAATTTTGCAAGGTGGTGCAATAATAGACATAAATTAACCAAAGTCCCTGAATATCCAATACGTTTTCGAAGATATTAATTAATATTTACCTACAAATATAGAAATATGGGTACCACTTATGAGTATAGTAGGCATAAGTAGCTAAAATCGATAATTTAATATTTTATCAAGGTAACTTCCACTTCCAATTTAAACATATCAATAACTATTCGCAACTAATCAAATGATAGATAAAATCTACGTCCTAATGCTTTATTAATACGTAAGTTAAAATTCCGTTCATTAAAGATTTATTTATTATTCAGGACTTACGATTAACGTTGTCATGCACTTTAACCTTTTTCCCTTAAACACTTTTATGAGAAAGGGAAAAGGAGAAAAAGTTATGATTAAAATAAATTATTCATACTGCAAAAGCACATTTTTTTGATGTTTTTCCTATTAAGAAAGATGCCGAGTTTTATACGGAATCAGCATTAAAAACTGAAAGCTGGTTACAAGATTTTTTATTCAGCCATGCTGCCGTTGAGGGCATAATATGGGCCTTTTCAAAAATATTATATTCCACTCAATAAAATAAATATCAAGTCCTAATTGCGAGCCTAAAGGGAGGGCATACTACATCAGAAAAAACAAACAAAGAATTGAACATATGCAAAATAACGTATACAGAACTATATTCTATCAAAATATAACTTTTTCCTAATTTATTTTTGTCAAAACGAACAACACCTAATGTTAAACATTACAAAATAAACTCTAACATAGTTGAACAAAAGTGAAAATAAATTAGACAAAATTAACTCTATCAAAAAAGAAATTCATCCTAACCAAACAGCATCAAAATCAAACATTAGCAAAACAAACATTGACAGAATGAACATCATTTGGGTTCCTTTTGCTGAAGTTTAATGCGATATTTGTTAGGATTTTAAGGTGTAAGCTATCGTAAGTTTTCGTTTTTAAAATGTTTATTTCTGGAGTTTTTCTTTCGGATGTTGTTTTAATATGGTAACATACGTTTTGGCGTTAGTTGGGTTTTGTGATTTGTGTATTTGGGAAAAGTTTGATTTCGCCCTTGTTTTTTAGGTATAATTTACATTTTGATGTATTTATTTACAGGTTTGTTAATTCTTAGTATGTTTTTTTTGTCTTTGTATAGGGACTCTCTTTAAATGGCCATGAGCTTGCCGTATAAGTTAAAAGGACACATTGTTGACGCTTATAAATCCTAAAATATCGTATTATTCTGATAAATTGTCTTCCGAAAGACATCTCTTGGGGGCTGGGGAACGTTCCCTGTGTTTGCCCCTCCCCCGTACCTCTGCCTCTGATCAGAGAGCAACTGATGCCCATACTACAGATTTAAATAAGAATACTGATACAAATAAGTATGCCTTAGTAAAATGTTGATGGCATCTGAACGCGAAAATGTATTCTTAAAATTTACAATATTGTGAAAACCATTTAAGGACATATTAAATTTAAAATTGCAAAAATATTGATTTTAAAAGTAACAAACGCTCATTCGAGGGGTCAACCCCTAAAAATGTAAATCGATAACCACTTTTGGGAACCACCGTTTTGATTCCTAAGCATTCCTAATGATTTCTTACTATTAAATACAAACGATTTCCAGGTAATGTGAAATAAGTATGCGAATCCTAAGGGATTCCAGGGATTGCCAGCACCTGCGGACCAACTATTTTCTGTTTTGGAGACCATATTAAAAATAAATTTTATTGCTTAATATGAAATTAGGTATGAGGTTAGTTCAGATTAGTTTAGTGTCCATTATCATCATCATCCTTTACTACATTTACTGGAGAGCCTGTTACTGACAAACAAAAACACAACCTCATTACACGCACCAGGACATGCATGATCATAATACATGAAACAAAGCGAACTACGTCCCAACACACTGTAGACTGGGAAAGTGTCAGAGCACACCGAAGTTCTTAGCGATTCAACTTTTAAGAACATGCCACTGGCAAAATTTGAAAAAACCCTAAAATCATTTTTAACATTAGGGCTCAACTTTGACATGTTTTGATAATTTTAATATCTTTCTGTTATTGCGCAATTGGCGGCAAGTAACTTAAATCCTGCTACTGACCCAATAACGTATTTAAATAAGGTGCCAATAAAAAAATTTTTTTCGTTTTATTTTTTTTTTGTTTTCCTACAGATGTACCTATAGTAACTTAAAAAAAAGCATTCACGGAAATAATAAACAAAAATTGAGCTGGGTAAGATGAGATATCCATTAAAATATTCTTAAACTTGCCCGAAACAACGCTAAGGGTGTTGCTTGGGGTAATTCATATATGTATTAGTACTATATTATGGCTATTACCCTGAAAATCTTGAAGCAACAACAGAGATAGCAGATCCAGGGTCATTTCGACTTGTGCGCATGCGCCGTCAGGGTATTGCCAAATATGCTTTTATTTCTTTAGAATAGGGCAGAAGAGTGAGTCTTAGAAAATTAGAGCAATGATAGAATTACCAAAAATCTTGCTAAAGAATTGCAAAATAAGCATTAAGTCCATACTTCCAAGTGTTTTCAAATTATTTGTTTCCATTTCTAAACTAAAACGCGTCAAATAACAATTTCATATGACTAGAGGGTGACAACGTGACAACGTCTCATTTTTGCTCGACATAACCTCGAAATCTTTAGCAAATGTTAATTTGGTTGACAGCTCGCTTCAGCGAGTAGATTTGTTATTATTAACGGCTTTTGTGTACTGTTTATCTTTACTTTTCTGCAAATTTTGATTGTGTGTGTGAACTGTGACCATTTTGTGACGATGCCGAGGCAAAACGGAATATTTTACATTATTTTAAACAGGCGTAGAAGCTTGAACAAAGATTTATCGTTCTACAGGTATGTACCCAGATCGAATGTTTCTTTCTATTAACTTACTTACGTTAATTTCGTGAGGGAACAATAACTAGGTAGTCCATTTCCTAAAGATTATAATTTCCTTTGCTGCTGTTGATATAATTAGGTACCTAGGTACCTATTTTTACCGAAAATTGCATGTACTCCAAAAAATCCTATTAAAACCTATTATTTTACCTGTTGAACTCTAAAAATGAATGTAAAATATCTAATAAAAGTTTTATTGATATATTTACCTGCGTTTTTTTTTCTTTTTTCAGTCAAAATACTATACAAAATCCTAAACAAATCGAGAACTTTAATGTTTGTTTACAAATTTCTGTCCAGTTGTCAAAGTCAAATGTGATAACCTCATTTTTTTCCTGTTAAAACAAACGTCATCTCGCGCATGCGCACTGCGCGAAATGACCCTGGCGGGACAAGGAACCTCGGCTTCACTTCGTTTACATTGGTTAAATGGGCAAGGCGCCATATAGTACTAATACATATATGGGGTAATTAATATGTCTCGGGAAATGGGAAATTTTTCCTCGTGTTTAAAGTGTGCCACAGATAAGGGGGTGACTCCAAGGAGCCATCTAATTATCGCCCCATCTCACTGTTATCGACCCTCTCAAAGATAATTGAAAAGATTGTTAAAAAACGTTTATTATCATTTATTGAGAATAACGATATTCTTAATATTAATCGGTTCGGATTCCAACAGAATAAAAATACCAATAACGCTAAATTTCGTCTTTTGGAAGGTGTATACGGCCATATAAATAGAGGGAAGTTGCTGCAGCAGTGTTTTGTGATTTATCAAATGCCTTTGACTGCGTGAGTCATGAGATACTGCTGCGAAAGCTCAGCAGCTATGATTTCAGGGAAAAACGTTTAACTGGTTTGAATCCTATCTTGGAAGCAGAACTCGGAGAGTTTTTAAGGGTTTGGTTTATTCTGAGAGTCATGTGATTGACTGGGGAGTCCCTCAGGGTTTAGTGCTGGAACACTGCCGTCATGCTCCCGCCCGCATTCTAAAATCAGCTGTTTCTAGTCGATCCACTTTTTGACAGGTTCGCAATGTTTTGACAGGTCTGCATAATTTTGATAGACTGTTTCGGTGTATCCTTTAAAGTTTTTAATTGTTCTTAGCAGTTTAATGTGATTATTTTAGAAAACCTGTAACATTAATTTAACGTAGTTGAGACCTTTATGTGTAAAACCATAAATTAAAGTTGCTGTGAAATAGTGAAAAATGCCAAATTTATGATATGCTACCGGGTGTAACTCCTAACTATAATGTTTTTCACTAAAAAAATGCAATTTGTTGATAAAAAAAAAAGGATCCCAAGAGACGATTTAGTATTGCGAAAATTTGCATAAAGCACTTTGAGGAGAGGTTTTTAGTCAGGGAACTCAGGGCAACCAGAAGACTTGATGGTAGGTAACACTGGAACAGTGTAGTGTAGGTACCTTATATTTTAATAATATTTTGGTATATTGTTTAAATTTTTATTGGGCAATAAACATAGATAGATTATAAGTATATTACTTAGCTGTCAAACAGGTATAATATTGAAGATTAAGCATGTCATACTTAGGTTAGGTTAGGTTAGGACAAAAATTTAGAAACAACAATACCTACCTACGTTGTAATTTTCTTCAGCTTTCCATACAATACAATTTTTTCTTAGTCAGAATATCGGTTAAAAGATACCTATAAGCTTACACCAAGTTCCTCTTGATGCCTTTTTATTTTTCTAGTCAAAAGTTCAAGTTAAATGAATCCCTGTATGGCTTCTCGAGGAAGATAAAATAAAGTATGTACCTACCAACTGACTGATATAAAATTTCATTTAAAATAGCTACCTATGAAGTTATTTCTAATGTTTGTTAATCAGAGACAAACTATTTTGATCAAGCAGCACATAGCTACCCTTCGACTCACCCATATAAGGTTCAATATGTTAATCCATTTTCGAGATATTTTTATATTAAAATCATATTGCAGCCCATTTTAGGAAATAAAAAATATATTAAGTATGTAAAATCTGAAACCTTGAAAATACAGCAATTACTGACTAGAACTGGAAATAAAAACAATAGATAGGTGCCTACCTCCATCAAACAATAGGAATAAAAAAGTTAGGTACCTAGGTACTTATTGTTTTTATAAAAGTCTGCTGTTTTTAATAAGCAGAAAGATACCTAATAAATTAAAATATATATTTTAAATTTAATATTTCCGAGAATATTTCCTTCCTTCCACATTTTTTAATTCAAAATTAAAATTTTATATGGGCACATTCTGTAATTTGTACAAATATTTTCAATGCTTTTTCTGATAGTTAGTTTAATCTTTTAGAAAATTATACCAAAGACAGGGCAAGGGTTCCCGGTTTTGTCCATCTTATTACATTGTAACATTTTTCAGTTATATCAAGCTCATTACTAAAATTATAACTATAGGTAGGAGATAGTAAGTACTTAAATACCATTTTTAAAATAAGTTATCGGTTAGGTACCTCTACCTATAACTATATGCTGCTAAATACAAAGTCGTAGTAATAAAACCAGAAATTAGGAAATAGCTTCTAAACAGCTATTGAAATGAAGAGTAATAGGTAATCATCAAAAAAGGTTCTCACAAACTGCTTTGTTTTTAAATCTATTGAGCTGAAACATTTCATTCAATGTACATACCTACCGAGTACGGCAATGTTGCATAATTATTATGTACCTATGTAATATTTTTTATGATGTAAATCTATTATTATCTGCTTTAACCAAGGTTTTGTTGTAAGGCATCTAAAATATATGTAAGTATAATATTCTGATTAGGTACCTACCCAGGGTTAAAAAAAAATGGGCAATAGATACCTAAGTTAAGTAGGTAACACTTAAGTTAAGAAGGAGAAAAAAATTAACTACCTCTTCTACGCATACCTACGTAAAAAAAATATTAATAACACCGCGTAAATAAATAAAAAACAAAAAGCCTTGAATTTTTTACAAAATTCTAGAAATTACACAATATACATAACCTCAAAAACTCACCTTTGAATTTTAAGTTGACCACACTGATGTATTAAAAAGGAAATATTTAATATGCTATTTTATTTCAAATATTACTTGTTGTCGCTCTTGATAACATTAACTAAAGTTAATCCAACCATAAACCGCACAAAATATAAACTAAAATAAAAATTCTGCTCGAAACCTGCAAATTGTACTTTCTCAAAACTCGCAGTGTTGCCAGACTATTGTTGGGTTTTTCCCAACGACTTGCGATCGTAACCATTACATGACTTTTGACTTCTGTGCTATTTGAGAAAGCATAATATAACAATATTACACAAATTCTGGGTAGTATTATGTTCAATACCACCGTAAACAGACTGAAGTTAGTTTTAGGTGCTAATACTAAAATCATACAAAGGCATCGTGTCCCTGGTCCCTGGATGGGGCTACTCAGTTATAATACAATGTTAATTTGTTCTAATTTTTAATTTTTCGACAAAAACCCAATTTTATTTATATTACAAACTTTGCTTGCCAAAAGAATACGATTAGGGATTGTAACATTCAGTTTTTATATAACGGGAGATTTGTTAGTACCTACGTACTATAGGTAAGTACTAACTTGAGAAATATTAATTTTTCAAAAAGATTTACAGAGAGTATAGTGGATCCGCCACCAGACGGGGGAGGGGAGTTAGGAAAATTAGAAATACATTTTTTTTTAAATCGACCGGAAAGCAACCACTTTCTACTCAATTTTTTAACCGGAAAATGTCATTTTATCGGTCTAGACCAGAAAGTCATAAAAGAGGGACCGGTAAAGTACTTTACCGGTCCCTCTTTTTACTTTACCGGGCCCTTTTTTTACATTCCGATCAATATTTGAGAAAACGAACCAAACCCATAATAAGTAGGCTTTGACTTGATTGTTTCTTTCATGGCGTTTCATGGCAACGAACTGTCAAATTTGATACTGCTTATTAAAAATTGTGTTTAAAAGTTAAAAGTTAGATTATATTATGGAAATGAATGTGGATGAAGGTGAAATTCCTCTTGAAATAACTGAAGCGGCTGCTAGAGCTACTCACGATTTGTTGCCGCATAAGTCCAGGGACAAGTATGAAAAAACGTTTGCCGTTTTCAAATGTTGGTGTAAAGAAAAAAATTGTACTTTTAACATAACAGTTCAAAAATAGATATTATTAATTATTAGAATAATTTCAATTTTAATTATTTATTAAGTACCTATTATCAAATAATATTTATTATAACTATTATAAATAAAAAAAATTCCTGACTATAGAGTTTTCAATCTGTTTAAAACTATATTAATGTAGTAAGCCATTATCTAAATTTTCTTGTACGCCACTGGTCTTGCGTCGATTTAAAAAAAAATATTGTACGTTACACAACCGGAAAGTACGTTTACAGGACTCGCAGGCTTCCAGGACTCGCCTGGCGGCTCGCCCTGGAAATTGCCTGCTTCGTCCTGTAAAATAGTACTTTCCGGTCTTGTAACGTAATATACTATTCTAATCATGAATCATGTTTTTGTATAAGCACAATTTTTTTTAAAGAGGGAAAACCTGTTTTATGAAATGACAAAATAATGAAAACCATATCAGGGAATGCATGGCAATGGAATTCCGAACTGCTCTCAAATGCGGAATGTTTCACGAAAATCAGTTACTTTTGGCAATATCGCGTTAAGTGGCCGTGAAACCAAAAAATATTTTATTTTTCTGTTGAGACGATTTTGCTATTATGCAACCGATTATACACATTAAACCTGAAACCCCTGTACCGTACATTACATTAACAAGGAACGATGCATGCTCCTGCGTGAACTACAGAAAAATAAAGCTAAGGAAAATGAAACCGACAATCATAATAATAATTGCTTTGTCGTCTTTGGCAACAATATTAAAGTTTCGAAACATGGGCCACCTATAAGCCGCGTCGGCCGTCATAATACAAATCTCTGACATATCGACTGATAAATTTGCTTGGGACTATTTGAAATTACAGTAGGAATAAGGGAGGCACATTCAACCAATTTTTGTAAAATGGCAGAATAGCTGATTAATGTTTTATTATTATAAAAGAAAATGTATGTACTTAAACAACGCACATTTTGTCTTTATATTACAAATCGAAATAATTAAAGATTTTAAGCTTTTATAGGACGTACCGCTTTTTTCAAAAAAAAAAATTGCAAACTGTTGAAACTGCTCCTCCGGTGGGGTACTTTTCCACCACATGGTGGGGTAGTTTCAACCATATATAAATAATTAATAAAAAGACAAACAATTTACGGAACAGTTCTTTTTTGTTACAACCACTAACATATGACTATTATTAACTTTAAAATATATCTGATCTCCGCTTATCCCCCCAGGCTTCTGCCTGCCTCGCCCCCCTGTGGTCCATTCCACAGGGTCTCACCATTAACAGCAATATCCGCGGTTGACATGGAGTTGGGAAAGTAGGGGTTGAGAAGGTTTTGGGTGAAGTATCGGTGGGGGGGGGACTCTGGGGGGTGTTTGGCTACACCTAAAGGAGTTGGTGCCGGGGGCATTTGTGGCGGTGCGGGGCACCTATATCATAGTCAGATAGTCAGAGGCTTGTCGATCTGATGAGCGGGTTGGGGTGGGTGAGAGTGGCGGTGATGATCTTAGTTCCTGATCTTAGCTGGTTGGGGCTGCATGCGTAACCCCAAGTTGCTGAGCCGTATGTGAGGGTTGTGCGGATGACCAACGGTATGGTCAAATGTGCCCCGTATACATATGGTTGAAAGTGCCCCCACCCCTACATTTGTAGGAAACTCTTAAATAAAATTTATTGCGTGAATCTTGAGTTAGACAAACTATATCTGCTTTACCTTTAATCATAGTAAAAAATAACGACCCATATAAGCCATGAAAATTACAGCAAAAATGTGATAACTAACAATAAAACTAAATGAATACATAATTACTGTCAATAGCCCAGCAGGCAAATTCAAATACAAGCAAAGATATAGCAAGTGGTTGTATGTGACCCGTGATTGAATGTGCCTCCCTTTCCCCATAAAATAAATTTTAATATTTTAATTTAATTTAATCGTAGCATTACAGTTGTTGCATCAAAAAATGAAATAAACAAGCTATATTGGTTTTGCACAAAGTAAATGACCAGTTTGCGATTATCTCTGACCTTTTTAAAAGTATATATCCTGAAATACAATTAATTATTGTAGTGTTACCACCAAATTGAATCCAAATGAAATAGAATAAATAATAAAATAAAAATTAAAAAAAAAACGAAACTCTGTATGGGAATATGTTACTTTGACTTCCTAGGCTGTTTTTGATTGTTGCTTAGCAACGGACTAACATAATAAAATAGGGTGTTTTCGGACCTGCAATTGCGTAAAAAGAGTTTACATTTTTTATCGACTTAGAAATAAAAATTGCCTACCCTATAAATACGAGACACGAAAAAATGAAAAAAGTAAAAGTAAACCACAACAAGTAAACTTGTCATAGAAGTCAGATGCTTTGTGAAAGCTAGTGTCGGTATTACCCAAAAAAAAACACTAACTATATTATTTAATGTTTTTTTATTAATATTTGAACTAGATTGCTGGACAATATAATTACAATGGACAATAAATTATGTATATTCTACTTTTAAAGGGAAATTCCTATTTCTAAATGAAATAGATGAAAACTGATGTGGGTGTCTAAGGCCTAATTTATGTAAGTCTGTAACTTATTTCAGTTTTTACGAAAACATTTCCAACACTTTTTTACGCAGAATTCAACGGTGTACGTAAAATTTTTTTCAAACTAATATTTCAATAGTGTCAATAGAAAAAATACATCATGGGAGACCATGTATATTTTTGCATTTTTCAATAGAGATTGAAATTACCATTCCAAAAATATAGTACACTTGGTGTTTTGCTTAAGTTTCCTTTGAAATATAGAGTTTTTTACGTATCGAGTTTGAAGCGCGCACTTTAAACAAGTAGGCTGTGGACAGGGGCGGTCATATCAACATTTTGAAGGGGGGGCCATGCAGTGGCGGCTCGTGCCAATTCAGAGAGGCGGTGGCAGGAAAAGTCTTAGCGCCACAGGCCATACGCCGTAGGCGAAAAATTTTTGGGTGCCACGCCCTTTTTTGTTGATGATTCTTGGTTTTCAAGTAGGAAAAATACGCAAAAAACGGCTAAGTAAATTTTAAGAAAATTATAGATACCTACCTACTTACTACTAATTATACTATACCTACTTACTTAATTATTTTTATAAATATTTTTTGCGTTTAAATATTTATAAAAAATTAAGGGTTTGACACGATTGGTCAGTTTTGTTACACGCGCCAAGCGCTGTTGCCGTAGTTCATAAAATTTGTAATGTAAATCCATATATGTATTAGTACTATATGGCTATTACCCTGAATATCTTGAAGCAACAACAGAGATAGAAGATCCAGGGTCATTTCGACTTGTGCGCATGCGCCGTAAGGGTATTGCCAAATGTACTTTTATTTCTTTAGAACAGGGCAAAAGAGTAAGCCTTATAAAATTAGAGCAATGATAAAATTACCAAAAATCTTGTTAAAAAATTGTAAAATAAGCATCAAGTCTGTACTTCCAAGTGCTTTCAAATTATTTGTTTCCATTTCTAAACTAAAACGCGTTAAATAACAATTTCATATAACTGGAAAGTGACAACGTGACAACGTCTCAATTTTACTCGACATAACCTCGAAATCTTTAGCGAATGTTATTTTTGTTTTGACAGTTCGCTTCACCTAGTTGATTTGGTAATTAATGGCTTTTGTGTACTGTTTATCTTTACTTTTCTGCAAGTTTTGATTGTGTGTGTGAAGTGTGATAATTTTGTGACGATGCCGAGGCAAAACCGAATATTTTACATTATTTTAAACAGGCGTAAAAACTTAAACAAAGATTTATCGTTCTACAGGTATGTACCTAGACCCGATGTTTCTTCCTTTTACCTACGTTAATTTCGTGAGGGAACAATAACTAGGTAGTCCATTTCCTAAAGATTATTTTCCTTTGCTGCTGTTGATATACTTAGGTACCTACATATTTTTACCGAAAATTGCATGTACTTCAAAGAATCCTACAAAAACCTATTATTTTACTACTTGTTAAACTCTAAGAATAATTGTAAAATATCTAATAAAAGTTTTATTAATATGTTTACCTGCGTTCTTTTTCTTTTCTCAATCGAAATAATATACAAAATCTTAAACAAATCAAGAACTTTAATGTTTGTTTACAAATTTCGGTCCAGTTGTCAAAGTCAAATGTGATAACCTCATTTTTTTTCCGCTAGAATAAACGTCAATTTTCTTTTTCTCGCGCATGCGCACTGCGCGAAATGACCCTGGCGGAACAAGGAACCTCGGCTTCACTATGTTTACATTGGTTAAATGGGCAAGGCGCCATATAGTACTAATACATATATGTGTAAATCGACGCCAAGGGGGGGGGGGGCATGGCCCCCATGGCCCCCCCCCCCGGTATGACCGCGCCTGGCTGTGGACGACGCAGCGATAAGTAAGTATATAGGGTCTAATACTGTCAGGTGTCAGATTTTAATAAAGCGCTTCATAGCACTAATTAAAACTCATGTTTACAATAAAACGCCAGAACATTATAACAATTTTATTATTTAAACTATGACAAAGGATGACAAATGATAAAGGAATAGCAAACAAGGACGATATTTCCCTACAGGAAGTGCTCGAAATGTTGACCGGTTTCATCTCCGCATCATACGGCACGACCTTGTCTCAACATTTCTTGTCGAGTTAATCAGTTCAATTGGAGTGAGAGATGTAATACAGAATACTTTGCATTACCGCGACTTCAAATTCTTGTTTAGTGTTCGTTGGCAATTAAAAATATTATAATAAGGTCTTTCAACGGTCCCAAAAAATAAAAGTCCATTAGCATTAGATCCGGTGACCTCGCCGACCAACGGTTGGGACCTTTTCTTTTCAAAATTAGGCACCAAAAATTTGTTGACGATTGCAGCGTGGTGGGGCCGTGCTTCATCAACAAGGAGTTCTATTTGTTTTCTTGGAAATTGCAAATACGTTTGGGTTGTGAAAGCGCCATCATAAGTAAACGAACCCATAATCTTAGCCCTAAAACACCTGCCTATGCACTAAACCCAAATCTTTCTTGCCTTCTCTGCTCCACAATTGGATGAGGATTTTGTTGTGACCAAGTGTAACAGTTGAAAATATTGGCTTCGTATGTCCAAACACAATTTAACGGAAAATCGCGCACTGGGTTAAAATTTTCCAGTAACCATTGGCAAAAATACATTCGGCGTTAAAAATCGCCGGGTTGAAGGTGATGCACTTTTCTACTCCTATATGGCTTGAATTTGTACTTCTTATATTTGCACTCTATTTATCGCCATGTCGTCCAAAACCTACTACTCTATGTTTCAAAGAAAACTGAAGCAAAACACGAAGTGTGCTATATTTTTGGAATAAATTTTTCAAGCTGTATTCAATTATCCAAAAATGTACAGGGTGTCCCATTAAAAAATCGGGTTTTCTATTGATACCTAATAAAATATTGGTTTGAAAAATGGTTTATTTACACCATTGAATGTTCCGTAAAAAAGTGCTTTGGAAATGTTTTCATGGAAATAAAAAAATTTTAACTGGAAAAAAAGTTACAGAAACATTTTCAAAAAACGCGCTGTAATTCCGAAACGGTGATAGATATCAATTTGCGGCTTTGACCATTAAGTTTGTTATTAAAATTAAGCCTCGTTTATAAATAGGTGTTTCCCTTTAAAAGTGTTCAATTTGGCCCACCCTGTACAATTAAACCATTAAAAACTTAGAAAAATGCTGCATTAGCCAAGATTATTAATAAAATTTTAATTTTAATTAATAAAAAAAAAATACTGGTAGAAATGTCAACCTCTCCCATGGCATGCCGTGCGCTCATATTTTCGTGACATCATACGTATTATAGAAGTTGTCGGACATAGGTACCTCTGCTGTGAGCCACTACATTACAAAATATGCATTTATACCTATCGAAGGATGGGTATCTCTTTTTTTTTTTAGATCTGTGATAGGTAGGTATTTACAGATGCGAATCCAGAAATACATTTTAGGGGGGAAGTGGAGATATAGCGCCGCAGACTAAAATTTTTGGAGACCCCTCCCAAAATTCTTTTTTATCTACTATTATAATATTTGCCATTTTTTATAAGAGCTATGCAAGAAAGTATGTTTGAGAAGGTTGCCTACATAATAGTGTGCGTAGAGCCAGATAGTATATGTGTGGGTGTTAGGTGGGGAATGTGTGAATTGACATTGATAATAATAATATGTAGTATCACATTTTTTTTTGGTTGGGGGTTATGACCCCAATGGCCGCCCTCCTGGATCCGCGCCTGCGCAACAAGTAATTATTACAGAGCAGTGGTTAAATTATCTCTTAGTTAGTATCAACCGGACATTGATAAAATTGGCCCTAAACACAAAAATATAAAAACAACACTCATCGAGTTCTAAGTTTTACCACGTAAACTTCACGTAGGTATATTTTTCTTCAAATGATGTCTTGCGATAAAAGCCTTCGGCCGTTAGTCTCGGGCTTTTATCGTCCAATTATTAAGTTTAAATTTTTTAAAGTCTCGAACATTTTAGAAGTAACAGTTTTGAAAAACCAACTACACGAAATCTACCCGGTAAAATTCAAAGTACTCGTGATAATCTATGATTCCACCCAGTAAGTGAAAGCTCATGAACATTCTTTTGGAATGGAAATAAGGGGAACTGACAAACACCATTTCTTTTAATGTTTTTATTGCATATTTAAATAATGAACAGAATGAACACAATTTAACATAAAACTTAAATATGAATTTATTGAAAACTTCAAAACGACTTTTTTCAGCAAATTCATATTAGGTAGGTATTTTAACATTTTATCTATTTAAGGTAGGTATTTAGGTTTAATCACAGAAAACGTATATTTTCTGTGCGGTACAATATTATTTTTTAAATTTTATTATCACATTTGTTTAATTTATATATACACTATGATACACAGTAATAAGGTAAATTAAGTATATATAGACATGAAATACTAAAAAATAAATATATTATACTAAAACAGATATCTGCCAGGACATAAATCATTAGATATCCCTCATAATTCAACCTTTACGTATACACCTATACCTAAGTTGCCTCATAACCTATCACACACACACATCACATACCTAAATAAAAAACATAGGTACACTTATATTCTCATTTTGATTCCTATTATTATTATTAATATTAGTATTGAACAGTTATTTACCTAAAATATATTTGCATTCCATATAGGTTAAAAAATAGTGAACTTAAACAATATAATAATAAGTAAATCAGCTAACAAAAAATCGAAATCTCAGTATTTTCCGATTTACAGCCTGTCAAATTTCAATTTTTTTTCGTATTTCGGACATCTTGTCATCACTCGTTAACTAATCAATTAGGCATTTTTGACCTAAGAAGTCCGCTTGGTGATTTATATTGGTAGGTTATAAAAATATTGCTTTAATTTATCCGTTTTTCGCATAATCTTTTTTATTGAGACAGATATTGAACAAGGAGTATGTTATGTTAAAGTTATCAAACTAGTAAACAAGCTACTCTTCATCCATCTCGATAAACCCCACCATTTATCGCAAATTACCCCAATAATTAATTTCCCCTGCATATCTACATAATGATTTTAAAAACAATGATATAAGTAGGTAGTTATGGTATAAAAGACGTGAAAAGAATCAGGATTTTCTCATTTCTTTTATACTATTGCAAACACAAATAGATTTTAAATATGTGTACGATACTTTTTTAAATTACTAAACTACAAAAAAGTGTTACCAGGGCCTCCACACAAAATTACTCAGTTTCACAACATCATTTTCATTATATTTATTCAAACTTTTCATTTCAACTACTTCACTACACTTAGGTTCATTCATTTGTTCACACTTTTTACTGTTTGACGTACTATCTGCTTCACATATTTCTATGACTCCTCCGAAAGGGTTTTCACATCGATAAGCTTTATTTTGCACCGGTCCTTCACTTGATTCTCCGCAATTCCGATTAGTCTGATCAAAATCCAGCCTGCTTTGACTGCCCTCATCTATCTTTTTTCTCAGCTGATAAACGTGATTAACAGTCATTTCCAAAATATCCATTTTTTGATGCTTACCAGGACGAGGACCGTTTCTTTTTATTGTTAATAATTCTGGATCGCAGTTTAGTAACATTTGTTTTAATGTGTCCAAGCTTCGGGTTACTCGTTGTCTCTTTTTCTTTTCGTAACTTTTCATTTTCAATCCTTTTCTTGATTTTCCTAATGGTATATAAAGTGTTGGAATTTGAAGCCCCTTTTTCACTTCTTGTTCGATGAAATTTTCAAAGATATTCTTCATGATGAACTATAGAGCGAATGATGAGTTTTGTGAACAAAAAATCGGTAGCTAGAATCTTTTGTTTGACCCAGTAAGACTTCTGAACTTGAAATGTCAAAGGTTTCGGAATTATGAAAGATTACAAAAACCACCCCCTACCAAAATATCTACCTAGTATTTTACTGTATGTGGACAGAAGGTTGAAAATTTACAATGGTGAATTTTTATGGCCAATTTTATTTGAGGGTAATAAAATCGGACTTTTGAAATCGGTAAAGTCTCAAAGGTCGGTCCGCTTAGAATGTTTACGTTTGTTGTAAAGGATGTTAGAGAGATGCATAATTAGTATTAATGCTAGCTAATGGTCATCTATACAAGTTGTAACAAATTTGTTTATTATTACTAGGGTCTCGTAAACCGTAAGAGATACAAAGATGGTTAAATGGGGGAAAAGTTGCATTATTTGATACTTGGTAACAATCAAAAAAGAGAACATTTTGATTAAAGCCATATTCCAAAGACATCGAAAAATTTTCAAATATATTTCTTTCAGTTTGCGTCTTTAATGTAAAACCGATAAAAGCAAACTTATGACACTCTATCGGGGCTTTTCACCCTCTTCTGTCTGTAATTAGTTTTGTTGTAGAACGTTTTATTTTTCTGGAACTATAAGCAGTTTCACTTTTTTATATATTGTCATGGATTTTTTAAATTTTTTAATAAGGATCTAGTGCAGATTTATTCAAAACCTGGGTTAATGATAATTTTGAAAAATAATTAAACCCCAATTTATATTTTATTTCGATTTTTCTAATCCGACATTTTTTAAAAACAACGTTTTCTTCTGTATGAATAAAAACTAACTCCCTAAAAGTATTCCAAATTCATAGTTAATTAACAGAAATCGAAACAGAAATCCTTGCTAATGATGTTAAACTTTATTTAATCAGCAATATTCTATACTATTAAAATAAATGAATTATCACTTAAGGAATAATGAGTTTTCTCAAAATGGATAGGAAATAGAGGCATTGGCGGCATTGGCGGCATTGGCGTAGCTATTGCTTTATATTGGAGGGGATTTAGCCCCAGAAATGCCAGAGGCCAAACGTTGTAGTCGAAAAAATTTTCGAAGCCATGCCGAAATTTTGTCAAAAATTTACACAAAAGTCAAGAACAAATTAACAAAATTAATAGGAAATATTCCAATAGATACACATTTTTACCTTGCGCCTACATATAACGAAGCAGGTGAAATTATTTTTGACGGGGAATTTCTTAGGGAGCTAATTTTTCATCTGGGGGGTTATGCCTTCTCCCCGGACGAACTATGCCAATGAATAGAGGTGTTGTAGAGTGTCCGGCAATATCTCCGAATCTGTCACCACTTGATTTTTTATTTGTGTAGGGGCTTTAAAGAACACTATTTTATAAAACGAAAATAAAATAAGAATTATTTTAAAGGTTCGAAAAGTTTCCATAGAAATCAAAGGTCTAATCAAGGCCAATTAGTAAGGTTAAGGATAAAATGTGAAAATATACTGTTCAGGGAAATAATTTTGAGCATCTAAATAATAATTATATAAAATTATTCTTTTATATTTTGGACAGTTTATAATAAAATCGAAATTACCCTTGTTTAAGAGTGTGTTTTTTAATACTACATTTTCTATAATATTTTTTCGCAAAAATGTAAATTAATTTCTTTTAATATTATGAAATATTGCTGATTAAATACAATTTAACATCATTAACCTATTATTCTTACAACAGAATAAGACGAGGATACTAGAAAGAAAATATCATGCTTAATACAGGGCTGGGTTAGAAAAATCTAAATACCATATCAATTACGACCTTAGTTTTTTTTTTAACCGCGCCCAAATATTCATCGATTTCATCAATAATTTATAGCAAATACTAGTCTCTTGACGAGATCCCTGTAGTGATAAACGAATGTATTGTGCCTTGTAGAGGATTTATCTAAATATTATTTAATGGAACGTTCCTGTTAATAAAAGACAAATAATAATTTTTTTCCACTACTAACCTATAACATCGCCATTATTGACCGATTATAAACGCTAGAAATCGTTTTTCTCTACCTTATAAGTCATTATTGACCATGGTCAATAATAAGCCATTGAAATCCATTATTGACCGATCTTTGACCTTAACCGAATTTTGTTTGAACGCAGGTAACTTGATTTTTTAATTCTACAACATGAATTCATTGTGGTTAGGCAACCAGATAATTATCAATACATATTAGATTACTTGATATTGTAAAATATCGATACAATCAACATTTTTTCTGCTTCCATCCTTAATTCGGGAGGTGTACACATAATATTATCACTAACATTTTCTTCGCTCATTTTTTAAAAAAACGCAAAACTCGTGAAATCTGATGACACAAATTGACATTGACAAAGCCACCTGACAAAACAACAAAATATTTTGCCAATTCCAAAGCGCAGGTAACTTGATTAAAAAATATACTTATACCTACCTGTAATTTTTTATAATTATTAATACTATTAAGATAAATGTCATATAAAAGTTTGTAGTAGTGGAAAAAATAATATATTAACCACGGTTTAGACAGCTTATTATAGCCCTCGCGTCTTAAATCCCTCGTCGCTTCGCTCCTCGTGATTTAAACTCGCCGCTCGGGCAATAATGATGGCTGTCTAAACCTTGGTTAATAATATACTATTATATTTAAATAGGATAAAAACATGTAAGTTTTGTTTTAAAGGGAGAAACCTTTCGCTAATATTCTCCAATTTGTAACTTCAACCCCCTCTAGCGGAGGTGGGCTCTACCCCTAAAAATTTAAATGAGATCAGCGGTAAGTGATACCTCAATTTAAATGTGTGCCTATTATTTTCAACTTTGGTTATGTAGCTTGCAAGGGATTAGAGATAGTAAAAAAGGGTCATAATTATTGAAGAAATAGAACACAAACACCTTTTTACCATCTGGGGTTAAAATTACAGGTTTAAAAATATTAGCAAAAGGTATCTCTCTTGAAACTTTTAACTATTTCAAAATTCTTTTTACCAATAATAATAAGAATACATTTTAAACTTATATATTAGTGACTAAAGTATAATTTTTCTATAACTGCATACCGGGCAGCATGGAACTCCGCAGATACAGGTAATTAGTCTATCGTCATAAAATTATTGCTCTTAATCCGCCTATGAGATTCCGCAGAATCCTTGCGCAGGTATAAGGTTTTATAGACTTATATTGGTTAAACAGCGCTAACACGGCATCTAATCCACCTTTTTGGTTCCAATTCGCCTTTTTCAAGTTCACCGGGGAATATTATTATTAATTGTTTGCCCCTTTTATAGACTTATATTGGTTAAACAGCGCTAACACGGCATCTAATCCACCTTTTTGGTTCAATTCGCCTTTTTTAAGTTCACCGGCCAATTATTTACCAGCCCTTTTTCAGTCGATCTACTTATAAAAAAAAATAAAAGAGGTAAAAAAAACTAAAAAACACCAGGGCAGCAAGTTTCAAATGGCATTTATAATTTTAAATATCAATATGCGGAGTTTCAAGTATTACCAAGAGGGCAACATTTTATGACCTGCGGAGAGTCATACATTTTTAATCCTCTTACCTATCGATCTGCGGAGTTCTGTATCGCCCGCCGAAGAAGAGGTACCTAGCTATTTATAACAGTAACGTCGGTAACGTCTGTGCACGATTTTGTTACAAAATTTTTAAAGAATATGATTTCTAGAAATGTTCATTTCCTTTAGTTATATAGGTAATTTCTTTACATTTGTTGATACTTTATTTAAGAAAAAAATTGTGTACCATCCATTATTAGAAAAAAAAAAGAATGATGTACAGGGTGTCCATTTTTCGATATAATTGCAGAGTATCTCGGTAACTAGTAACGATAGAGAATTGCGGTTTTTACATTACTACGCTACTTTTTCGTGAAACAAAAGATGCCGCAAACATAATTGTCATAGCTTTCTTAGTTTTCAAGCTACAGGGTGTTTTCAAAAATGTTGACTTTTTGTCCATCCCCTGTATTTCGGTTATCCTTTAACTTAATAAAAAATTGAACATTGTTTCTGAGAGAGTTTTTTAAGTACAATTCAGTGGCATGCTTACTTCTTTTCTGGGAGTCTTACTTTTCGAGATTTAAAGCAAACATATACTTTTTTAAATGGGATACCCTGTATATTTTTCTATTATTTGATTGGGCTAATTTTAAGCTTTTCAAAAATATGTATTAGTTGATAGTTACTATTAACAATAAGGGCACAATACACAATTTAGAAAACTGGGGTAGTATAGGCCATGAGACCATTTAAACAAACAATACAATCTTGTAATAATTTAAATATCTAACTTATAGAGTTCTTACTTTCATAGATATCCAGAGAGAAGGCAGCCCAATCAAGTAATATTCTCGAGTTTAAAAATTAATTTAATTAAGAATCGATCATTGATAAAGCCAAGACCTAAATCATATACAGGGTGTCCGGAAAATACGTGTACAACGTTTGACTGACGTCCAAATAGGTCGATCTAAGCCGACTAAGTTTTATCCAAAATTGTCTCGTTTAGTAATGATAAAATGACGTTTTCTAGTAGTATAGTCACCGGCTGTAAATAAGTGGAAGTGTTATAAAAGTGATATAATACGTCTACATTTCTCCTGATTTTTTATATCAACGGCGTTATGACAACCCAGATATTTTTGTCGAGTGACTGGATGTATTTGGAAGCTATTTTACCTCTTCAATATTTTTCGTTGGATGAGCTATTTTGCCAGAAAAAAAAATATTTACAATTACCTGCATACATCAATTATTAACAGTAATAATAAAACAAAGTACAACAAAGTTGGAAGTATGTAATAAAAATATTGTAAGAAACTAAGTAAAACGAAAACATTACTTAAGCAAATGTGTAAAATGACCGTCATCTTGCTAAATACACCTATTAACACTCCTTAAAAATGATATTGGACCCTATTTAATATCTCGGGGTTATTAAAATGGTTGCCTGCATTTAAAATCCGCGTCAATAAATCATGGCGTGTGTTTACCGGAGTCTTGTAAACTTCTGTTTTAATAGCGCCCCACAAAAAAAAGTCATACATATTTAACTCCGGAGAACGTGGTGGTCATTTTACGGGTGCATCATTGCCCCTTCCAATCCATCGGTTGGGATATTGATGGTGTAAGTATTGCCGAACGGCAACAGAAAAATGGGGCGGGGCACCATCATGCATATACCACATTTCCCCCGAAGTAAAAGGGGCAAATTTTGCAGAAGAATTGGTAATGTAGTAATGTGTCTTGCAAGAAATTTAAATAAATATTTCCATCTAACCTGTCTGGAATAACAATAGGACCAATAAGGTAGCGATCAATAATACCTGCCCAAATATTTAATTTAAATTGATGCTGATGATGTGCAACATTAATGGCATGTAGATTTTCATCGGAATAAATATGTTCGTTGTGCAGATTGGTTACTCCAGATCTTGTAAAGCACGCCTCGTCAGTAAACAATATTTTTCTACAAAAATTTGGATCACGGATTCTTTTGTTTCTAATAAAATGACAAAATGTATGCCACATGAGGGGATCAGTCGGTAAAAGTTCCTGGACTTTTTGCACGTGATATGGATGTAACATTTTCTTTTAAAACCTCATTGACAATCGTTTTAGGAACATGTAACTCAAGTTCTAAGCGACGGGTACTGGTACTTCGTTTTTCTTCAACTCTTTCCAGAATGTTCTCTTCTGTTTACACAGTTCGAGTTGTTCGCACCCGACCCCTGCTTTCAAATTTTTTCTCAAAGCTGCCCGTTTCCCGAAGATGACGCTCGATATTGGCATATGCTTGGTGGTTTGGTATTTGACGGTTAGGAAATCTCTCCATGTAAACCCTAACACTCTGACGCCCATTTCCTTGACAAAACCCGGCTTCGATCGACCTATTTTGACGTCAGGAGTCTGTCGTCAAACGTTGTACACGTATTTTCCGGACACCCTGTATAATAAAGAGAATCGCGATAGGGACGAAATGAACGTTATGGCTCTTGTAGAGGCACTACAAATTCGTGCAAAGTCATAGATAAGGATTTCGGAGTAATAAAATCGTATCTAAAAAATTATTACCTATATAAATATCATTTGAAACACTAAGAAGTAAAGATTGTGCACCCTTCACGTACTGGAAATGCTGTGCGACGACTTACCTTTAGCAGTAATGACATATTCTTTTGTTTGCTTCAATGGTTTCAAAGCCTATTACCCTAATTTTCTAAATTTTTCGATTTGTGCATTTATTGTTAATAATAACTCAACTATTATATATTTTGAAAAGCTTAAAATAGCCCAATCAAATAAGAGAAAAATATACTTACAGGGTGTCCCATTTAAAAAATCATATGTTTGCATTAAATCTTGAAAAATGAGACTCCCAGAAAAAAAGTAAGCACGCCACTGAATTTTACTTAAATAACTCTCTCTGAAACAGTTTTCAGGTTTTTGATAAGTTAAAGGGAAACCGAAATACAGAGGGTGGTCAAAATGCAAACATTTTCGAAAACACCCTGTAGCTTAAAAAACTAAGAAAGCTATGACCGTTCTGTTTGCGGCATCTTTTTTTTTCACGAAAAAGTAGCGAAGTAATGTAAAAACCGCAATTCCCTATCTTTACTAGTTACCGAGATACCCTGCAATTACATCGAAAAATGGACACCCTGTACAACCTATTTTAAGATTTCTAACAGTAATGGGACTTGTATTGACACCAAGTAGTAGAAACTGCTTATGCAGAAACCCGAGTTGCGAATATTTTAACCGATAATCTGCTATGTCGCTTTGCCTGCATGTTATTTTGTCTTAGGTACTTTCCCCTATCTATTTAACCAAATCAAAATCTTTATACCTACTACTTATTATTTGTGTGGTATCTTCTATATGATTCTCATCACATGTCCTAGAAATATCAAATCGCCATAGTAAAAAACCAGACATAATACGAGAAAAGTACCTTTTTTTATAAAGCTAGGATATAAAGTCGTTGTAGAATCTTTTAATAAAAGAAAAAACCCAATGACGTGTGCAAGAAAACGTTCACTTGTTCTCAAAAGCTCCTTATCTCAGATTACGCGACTGCACCTCCTTTTTCCTGTGCTTTGTGATATTCAGAAAATACGTTGGCCTTTTAACGTTTAGAGTTTTTGCAGTACATGATAGTAAATTAAGATTATTGTTTGATTACTTTAACCGTATTTCGGTAAAAGTAAATTCCCTTGATGCTTTAAAAGTAAAATTAAAGATTTATTTTGGGATTTTATTCATATAACTTGAAACGTTTTAACTCTTATCATTAAATACCTAAACTAATGTAATACGTCAAATAGACTAGTGGCACAGTCCGAAAATCTATTTAGGAGCAGTAGTACCATTAGTACAGTAAAACCTCTGTTTGCGACCGCATCCATAAGGTGACCATCTCCGTTAAACGACCGGTTATGAATTCTTCATATTTAAAAATGATAATCCCATTATTCCATACTCCCCTTCACCGACCAATCTGTTAAACATTAGTGCTAAAATCACCCTCCATTAGGGGCAGTAAAACCCGACTCGACAGTTCTTAAGAAATATAGGTACATACCCTAATTACTTTATTGCAGGCGGATCCATTCAATTTGCTTTAAAGGCTGTTAAATCGGTTGTTAATATTAGTTTTGTTTTGAACCGAGGGGGATTTCACTGGGGATATTTGGTGTACATGGCCGGGGATAACTAAGGATATCTGGGGATAATTGGGGATAACTGGGGATAATTGGGGATAACCGAGGAAAACCGGGGAAAATCGGGGATAACCAAAGGATAACCGGGGATAACCAAAGGATAACCGGGGATAACCAGGGCATAACTGCCACATTTGGCAACGGTGGACATGAATTATTAATTAGACATAATAGTGAAACACTTGGCTAAAGAACATAAAAAGTTTGGTTAGAAATACATAGCATTATTTTGAAAACGGTTAATAAGTGAAAATATAACTTATTCGTTTTATAATACATAATAATGCTACGCAAAGTGACTGTGTTTAAAAAAAAAGTAGCGTACAAATGATGAACGAGAAAAAGGTAAGTAAAATTGGCATATTTACATACTACAGCTGCCTGTTTGCTATTTGTTGTTTTTTTTTCTGGTAAATTCAACTATACAGTACTATTGAACGGAGCATGGATTCTCATAAATCCTTTCACTAAATGTCCAGTGTTTAGTGTGAACCCAAATGCAAAGATAAGTAAAAAAAATAGAAACGACTACGAAAAAATCATTTGGGCTGGTGCGGCGTTGCCATTGTGACATTTGTTTCATATAATATATAACCTTTTGGTTTTCAATTGTATTTTATAAAAAGCTAAACTGGTTTAGCCAGTTTTAAGCAGTGTTGCATTATGATAATTTCTCTGACTCTTTGACAGCTCACGAGGCGCCACCGATACATAATATTGTCAAGATTACTTTATTTTCGGTCAATTAAATTTAGTTATTTACTTTTTTTATTGTTTTTATCGGGGTTTTTATGTTATCGTTTTTAAAGAAGTTTAATAAAAATAATATCATTCATTACACGTCCAAAAATAGAAAAACTTCTTATTTCTGGACTCCTAATGAAATACTAATAAATTGGTTATAGAGGATTAGACATTGCGCTTGATAATGAATTCACTATTTCTCTTTTCTGGGCTTTTCAGATGGAGTCCGACAAAACCAAGGACAAAACCGAGAATATAACTCAAGATGTATTTGAACAGGCAGAATATGCCTTAAAAATTACAATACCCAAGTATACATACATACTGAAAAAATGGGCCAAGGGAAAATGTAGTATACAGGATTGGTCTCAGTTAAGATTTGATGATATAAACAACCGCTGGATGTCAATTCTCCTTCATTCTGTTTATCACTTTTCGGAACCGATAACAAGTTTGTCTATAAAGATGTACTATTAAGGTGGAAGAAGCTTCAAGAGCTTGCGGATGAATACGGTATCAAAATACTAGGATTTTCAGCTGATGGTGACACGAGATTATTAAAAGCAATGAAGCTTTTACCAGGCCTACCAACAGAAGCGGAATCAGATGCCAGGCCCTGGTACAATTTAAATAATAATAAAAACAAAATATGCTACTTTCAAGACCAGATACACGTGTTGACGAAATTACCGACAAGACTCCTTCACCTAACATATTGTTACCAATGGGAAAGTTTTTCATAACAGTGGACCATCTGCATTAAAAAATATTTAATCCTATTTAACATGTGTTCCAAATTTTTAATTCTAGTTACATTTTTATTTTGTAATTTTTGTACAATTATTTTATTTATTCTTTTATGTGTTTAGATGTATACCTACTTTAATAAATCGTTTAAAATGAAAATGTTTTTTTTCAAATGAAAAAAAAACTGGTTCATTAAACCTGAGATTAAACCTATGAGATCAGCTACTCAGCTAATTAATTCTTAGGAAAAATTTGGGTTTAAAGAACGCGCCACGTTTTTATACATATTTAATTAACTTAATTTTAATTTTTCTTAACATATATCAGTTTCATTAACAAGAAATGCGTCATATTCCATTTTCCAGTTAGGGATAACCAATGATAACTAGGGATAACCGAGGATAACAGGGGATATCCGGAGGTAGCCGGGGATATCTGCGGGATAACTGGGGATGACCAGGCAAAACTGGGGATAACCAGGGAAAACTGGGGATAACCAGGGATAACTTGCAGTTGGGGGAAGTTTGGTGTACTCAATTTTGCAATCGAAACACCCCTCGTTTTGAACAGTTTTTGTGCGTTTTGGGACTAACGTAAATATTTGAAAATGGTGGGGAAAAGGAAATGTCTTTCTTTGAGCGAAAAACTGAAGTAATCGGGGAAAGTGAAAAAACTGGTTTAAGTACCAGGAAATTGGCTGAAAAATGTAAAGTGGGTAAGACCCAAGTGACTGTTGCTTCAAAATAAAGTAGAAGTTCAAATGTTGCAAGAAGGTGACAATGGCGAACATAAAAGAAAATATCCCAAAACCGAAGGACTCGCAGTTTTACCAAGTTGTTTTTAATCGGTTTTGTGAGGCGCGAAACCAGCACTTACCAATATCCGGGCCCATAATTCAAGCAAAAGCTCTCGAATCTGCTCACTGTCTAGGACGAGATAACTTTACGGCATCAAATGGATTGTTAGAAAAATTCCGTCGTCAGCACGGATTCAAGAAAATATGTGGCGCATCAGCCGATCTCAATATCGAAGACGTAAGTGCTTAGAAAGATGACAAGTGTAGTGGAAAAAAAAACAGCGAAACAACGATTTACAATTCCGTTCTGTGCAAATGTAGAAGGTGAAGGAAGAACCCCTATAATAGGCAAGAGCAAAAATCCTCGCTGTTTTAAGGGCGCACATATCGATAAGTTACCTCTCCAATGGGGCTTGAACAAAAAAGCGTGGATGACAGCAGACATCATGACAACATGGCTTCACAGCTTTGATACCAAGATGAAGAAGCAGAATAGAAGAGTGGTATATTGTTCCTGGATAATGCAACGTCTCATCCCAAAATTACATACATTACATTGTTAACCTTTGGACCAAGGCATTGTTCAGAATTTTAAAATGTTCTACAGAGGCTACCTTATTAATATACCGGGTAACAATGAAATCGTTTACCAGTACCTCACTTAATTGTCGTTCAATATAGGAACTGGAAATTTTAGCAGTAAATATGACATAGGGAGATGCAAATTTTCCATCAAGAATATTTTGAATTTATTTCCGGTTTGTCCGGAAGTGAGGTTAGGTCGCTTATTTTAAAGACAACCTGTATATTTTTTTAGTTCTTTAAATACAGCTCTAAATTCCCTTTTCAATGACATATCACAAGTTGTCATTTGCTTTTAAAATGGCGGCGTAGGATACGATTTCCTCAAATTCAAAATGTCGCGTGACATAAGTTTTTATCCTATGACGTTTTAAAATGGTAAGTAGTAATAGAGTAGAGTAGAGTAGAGTAGAGTAGAGTAGAGTAGAGTAGAGTAGAGTAGAATAGAATAATATATTCACTTGAATATAGATTCTTGTACTAACATAATTTCTTATTCTCTAAAATCGGTATAATTTTGTTATTGCACCTAGACAACTAAATGTCCTTATGTGCAATACAATAAAGTCTTTAGTTTTAAACAGTTTTAAAAATCTCAATTAATTTCCAGACATAGTTATATAATAAACAATTACACTACAGTCATATTCTATACGAGACTGGGTGACTATATGATTGTAAGTTATTTATTCATTTGATAAGGTCACACAAGGGTTCTCTCAAATATTTTTGCATTTTCGAATATAAGTATTTTACATTTATAACTAAAACTTTTAATTTTATTTATATTTCTAATTGTAGGTAAAATTTTGTGCAACTTTGAATGTCCGCAAGTTCATTCATTCATTGGCTCATAGTTTTAGATTTACCTAGAACGGATTGATTAAGTTAGAGCTTTAGTTTGCAACCTGTGTTTTGTGAAACTTAATAATTTTTTTGGCATTCAATATTTAAGCTAAGTTAGCTCAGGTTAGTTCAGTTAGTTGGTTAATTTTGCGACTTGCATACTTTGAAAATTTTAAAATTTTTGCAGACAAAACCAAATATGTTTATTTGCAGCTCTTGTTGCATATGTTACCTTATTTTTTTTTTTTTTATGTTGGGGAATTTGGTGGACCCACATGCTCCTAAGCTATTAAAGGTAGTTACTTACATTTCAGTTTTATATGTGTTAGGTGTGTTAATATCCGAATAACAAAATGTTACCAAAAAAAATTCTAAAAAAGTTGATAAATACTATTCAACAGAATTATAGTCCGACTTACGAGTTTACAGCTACGAAAGGAATTTAAGGAATGTGAGATATTGTTGCCGTAGATACTCAGTTTGAATTTCCATAAAATATTAATTTATATTGAATTCAAATATATTACATAAAACAATTAGAATGCATATCCCTGTAGTGTATACATCCTGTAACATATATCCCGCTTATTTCCCCCCTTACATTGCAAATTAAAATCGTTAAAGCGATGAAGATAATATTTAAAAAATATTAATTGATTATTTATTTCCACGTCTAACCCAGACGGCACCCTATATTCCTGGAATATTCCCCTATCTGCCAATAGGCCACAATATCTTGCAATATTCCTGGAATATGCACTGAATATCTCAAATGTATCTTACCTCATAAGAATATTCCATATCTATGCCATTGTAGATATGCCTGGAATATGCCGCGGGTATATTTATAGTATATGCTTTGTGGAATATATTAAATTATTTTTAATACTTATTGATAATAATATATATGTATAATATAAATATCTATACAGAGTGATTGCGGTTTTAAATTCTATTTTTACATAACTTGATATAGGAACTATTTATTTATAGATAATATATAGAGGAAGTTGCATATATTATGTATGCACCTAATTAAAAAACAAATTTAAATATGAAAATATTTTAGACTTCATAAAGTTAGTTTTTGGGTAGGCATTTTATTAGTATTTTGTTAAAAATGAAACTTAATTTTTTTTATTATATTATTTAGTCAATTTTTGGATTCGAGCGGTGATAAACGAATTTGGCGTTTTTACGATGTTGCTAGATTCCGCGTTTTAACTCTAAATTAAATTCTAAACTAACACATAATATGATTGCAAATAAATTTTTACTGAAATTTTATATTTTATATATGTATGTGCTTAATTGAGGACTGCTCTTCTAGAAAAAAATTAGCAATCGTTATTTTTTAATAACAATTTTTTTAACACAAGTTCAACTAATTTCTGTTGCGTAACTTGGAAACGCTGCCTCTTCGTCACAGAACTGACAGAACCTGCTTTAGTTAATTTTTTTTCACCTTGTTTTAAAAAGTATCTAGTTTTTAGGTTTTAATTTTTTTTATTTATAAAAATTAAAAAAATATTAATTTTAGTGATGCTTTATTATACCAAATTTGTAACTCTACCTACTAAACTAACTGACCTGACCTAAATTAAATATATTTATATGGGAAAGAAAAAAAAATGAAAATGAATATTCTTAGCATATGCTATAAATATATTTTGGCAGATTAAAAGATATTGCAGGCATATATTTCATGGTGACCTGGAATATGCATACAATATGCCAGTCATATGCCCTGGCAGATATGGAACATTTATGTGATATTCCAATATGCCAACGGAATATTCATGGAATATGTATAGAATATGTTTGTGCCGTCTGGGAAATAGCTCGCGGTTTCTTGGGCCAGAAATCATCACCTGTGCCTTGAAATTGGTTTTGCCTCTTTCTGTCCTACTCGTGTATAATATTAAATTTGTGGGAAGGCGCGAATAACTTCTTCAGAAATTTTACAGGCATAAGTGGAGTTTAGAATTATATTATTTAATTTATAATTAATAATTATATTTAAACGCATATAGCTGGGCTAGTCAAAATGAACTCGTACTTCTTGAAACGTATTATATAAATCTAGAGACATTTTTTTATATTCTCATCTTCTTACGAATTTAATAACTTATAAAATATTGATATGAAACGAAGTACATGCCACTACAGACAAAACTGACTTTCTTACGCCTTTTACCCTCCTGTCTCCTCAGCCGTCGTAGCCCCAAGTCACTAGGGCTGACTATACGTTGTGTCCGTTTGCTACGCTAAATAATAACGTGCTTTTTTAAAAACTCTTTATTAAAATAAGAGCAATCCCTATTCAAATTTATTTTATTTCCATACTCCGGATATCGATGGTGCATCCTTTCTCATTCTGTGGCGCTAGGTGAAAAAATCGTTAAAGGGTTGTAAAGGAGATGTAAAAATACCGGATATTGAAAATTTAGATACGAAAAATAAATTATCATAACCTTGCACGTGTTTTACCTTCAAATTTAAAGTTTACCCTACACCAGGTTAATTTTGTTACCATCAAATATTGGCTCCTCTATTAATTTTGCATCCAAATTGTATTAGAATTTTTTTATTATTATTTAACATGTCTTATTGTCAATGTGATGGCAAAATTACGAAACTTTCATAGTTTAGGTAATACAGCAAACACGAGCAAATTATTATTTTTTCTTTATGTGCCATGTCCGGTCGCCCGAACGTTAGCGATTACTGCAGAGAGTGCGTCTCTATCTTCTGCAACCCTGAACAGGTCAACAGCGTTCCGGATGCCTGTCCATTCCCTGATGTTTCTCAGCCAAGAGATTTGCCTTCGTCCAACACCCCGCTTGCCTTCTATTTTTCCTTTCATGATCAACTGGAGAAGATGATACTTTTCTCCGCGTAAGATGTGGCCAAGGTAAGCAATTTTGCGACATTTTACTGTGACCATTATTTATCTCTCCACCCTGGCTCGTCTCAATACTTCTTCGTTGGACAGCAGATCAGTCCATGGAACACGCAGCATTCTACGATGAATCCACATTTCAAATGCTTCTAGCCGATTTATTGAGCTAACCTTTAAGGTCCAGCATTCCACCCCATACATAAGAACTGACCAAATAAAACACTTCACCATACGCTGGCGCAATTTAAGGTTCAGGTTATCGTCACAAAAAAGTGTTCTCATTCGTTGGAAAGTTGTTCTTGCCATTTCTATCCGACATCTTATCTCAACTTCGGGGTCCAAGGTGTCCGTCAATATACTTCCTAGATATTTAAACTGGCTGACACGTTCTATTACCTTTCCCTCAAGATTTAGCTGTTCGTTCTCGTAGCTATTTCGGCTAAATATCATAAACTTGGTTTTTTTACCATTTATGCTAAGTCCGAACTCTTGGCCAGCCACACTGATCTTGTTTAACAATTGCTGCAAGCCATCCATGGTATCGCTCAAGATAACAGTGCCATCTGCATATCTAATGGTATTTAGCAGAACGCCGTTTATTTTAATTCCGTACTCCGCCTCTTCCAAGGCTTCTTTAAAGATTTTATCGGAGTAAAGATTAAACAAGAGGGGTGAGAGAATACAGCCCTGTCGTACACCTCTTTGAATTTCACACCAGATGTAGTCAGCATACCGACTCGTGCTTCAGCTGTTTGTCCCCAATATAGATTTTCGATTATACGGATGTCCTTATCATCCAATTGGATTTCTCGCAACATACTTATCAATTTAGAATGGCGCACCCTGTCAAAGGCCTTTTCATAGTCTATAAAACAAGCAGATACATCCTTGCGCTGGTCACGGCACTTCTGGAGAAGGACATTTATTCCGAACAGGGCTTCGCGGGTTCCAAAGGCATTCCTGAACCCCATTTGAGCATCATCAAGGTAGAATTCGCATTTTTTGCGGATTCTGGCATGGACGATTCGGAGAAAAGTTTTTAGCAGGTGGCTCATCAAGCTAATCAGTCTGTAATCACTGCATTTTTTTGGGCGGGGTACTTTAGGAATTGTAATGAAGGTTGATTTGAGCCAGTCCTCTGGGATTATGCCGGTATTATATATCGCATTAAACAGGCTTGTGATTTTGCCTATATTCTTTTCCTCTATAAGTTTCAATATTTCCATGGGTATTCCATCCGGGCCTGGAGCTTTTTTATTTCTTGCTATGCAAATGGCGTGCAGTACCTCTTCGTCGAGTATATCCGGTCCCTCTATTGCGTTGTTGTTTTCCTGTAGGGGTGGTCTTTCATCGCTAAAAAGATTTTATATGTATTGCACCCATGTATTTTTAATCGTCTCCTCGTCTATGATGGGGTGATTTGACGAGTCTAACAAGACGACAGGGTATCGTTTTATATAGGTTCCCGCTATTTCTTTGATTTTTTTGTGCATTTGAAAAATATCATGCTTGTCCTCAAGTTCCTCCAATTCTCTACACCTCTCTCTCATCCAACATTCCTTTGCTTTCCTGATTTCTCCCTTTATAGCTTTGTTGATTGTTTTATACTTATCCCTGTCACTTTTCGCCAGCCTCCGTTCTTCCATCAAGCTTAAGATATTGTCGTTCATCCATCTTTTCTTTTTGATTCTGTTACGGGGTCGTAGATTGTCACGGCATACCGCAGTTAAGGTATTCTTTAATTCTTCCCACGAGGACTGTACTTCCGACTGTTCTATCTGTGTACCTAGTTCTGTGTTGAGTTGCTGACGTACTTGTCCTTTTACTTGCGGGTTTTCTAGGATTGATGTGTCTATTCGGGGGGTTCTTGGAGTGTTTCTAATTAACTTCAACTTAAGTTCTATGTTTGCTACGAGCGGCACGTGGTCGGAGCCAATGTCTGCCCCTGGGTAAGTCGTTATTATTTGGCATTGACAAAATGAAAAGTAGCGTCAGTGACAACATTTTCATTGAAGGCGCTTTAATTATAAGTAAATATGAGCTATTCCATTAAGGAAAAAGTAACTGTGTTAAGTGGTATTTTACAGGAAATAGTTTAAGAGTTGTGTCTGAAATGTTTTTAGTTCAATTTCCTGATAAGCCTATCCCTTCATTTCATTAATTAAACTTATCATTAATAAATGAGTCCAACGGCACTAAAAAAAAACTGTAAATGCTCAACTCAGAATGTCAATAGTGCTAAAGAAAGGGATAATAGAGATCTTAATATTTTACTGTCCGTGGATGAAAATAAAATTATTAGCACGAGGATTCTTGGGCAAGCCGTAGGAAAACATCAAACCACAGTGCTGCGCACTTTCAAAAAAACATAAACATGTTCCTTACAAGTATGAAAAACATGAAGAGCTACGGAAACGTGATGAAGAACGGAGAATGGTATTCCGTTTTGAGGTAATGGAAAGAGCAAATAATGATAGGGATTTTTTGAGAAATATTTGTTTTACCGATAAATGTACATTCACCCTCAACAACGAACCAAATGTTCAAAATTGCTGGTATTGGAGCCAAGAAAATGAACATCGTCTTGTTCATACTTGGACGCAATATTCACAAAAAAATAAAGTTTTAGCGGGAATTGTAGGACATCACATTACTGGACCATTTTTTATGGAAGGCAACCTTACAGCAGTAACCTATTTGAACTTACTACAAAATTGAACTGAACGGGCACTAGACAAAGTTGTACGCGAAAAGCAGGAGATCTAGTATCAAATGGATGATCTTCCTGCCCATAATTCTCTAATGGTTAGGGAATACTTGCAAAATATTTCTAACGGAAATATTATTGGCCCACGGCATCTAATCCTTTGGCCAGGCAGGTCTCCTGACCTTTCGCCAAACGACTCCTTTCTGTGGGGTCACCTAAAAGAGTTTATTTATAAACATGGAAAATTTGAAAATCTAGACCAGCTAAAAAATTGTGTTGCGTCAGAATGTAACAGAATTTCTCAGTATTAACTCAGTAATGTTAGAAATGAATTTTGTGATCGGTTACAATATTGCTTAGCTATTAATGGAGGGTTGTTTAAACATTTCATTAATTAATATTTTTGTGAAAATCTGTAGGAGCTGAGTTGCATGCAAAAAACATTTTCAATCCCTTCGAAAGTTTTCAAATCAAGCAACAACTCGATAAATAATAAAAATATAGAAACTTTTTGGAATAACAGCCTATCATTAACTAACACCCTGTATTATTGACAACGTAATTCTAAATATCTTGTATTTCTAGGTGACCGGTGTCACCTTTTTGTTTTTTCAATTTTTAACCATTTCATTATAAAGTTAAATTGTAAGATTATTTTCAAGAAATAAACTGTGTTTATTCCAAGCGATATTTTCTACAAAAACACAATCGGATACATCATATTTCTTTCACTGAGCTGTGCACTTTTATACAGTAAATTATTTTCTTCAACTAACCGTGTATGAATGGCGAAACCGACGTTTCCACATGATAAATTTCAATCGTATCCACTTAGCGACAATAAAACGTTCCAAAAGGCAACTATTAATTTTTGTATGGAACCATATTTTAAAGCAATTTGACCATATTAAAGCCAATTGATGTCTAAGGTACCAACGAATCCAGCTGCCGTATAGAAATGTCATTTATCATTATGGTCTAAACGACGAAAAATCCTTAACTAATTGTTTAGGGTCCTTTCAGTGCGTAGTCCTTTCATCTTTTGATAGCTTGGCCTTCACAGTTGCATTTAAGTTTACGTGATTGTTAATCTTTTTAGTATCTTGAAAACTAAAAAGCTAATGCCCGTATCCACCAAAATATATTTTCGCTGATTAACTTTTAATTGTGATTAACTAATTAAATCGGTAACCACCAATGAACTTTTTTACTTAATTAATAATTAATTTTACCCGGCTAAACTTGGCCGATTAGGTACGTAATTTTGTTCCTTTGCTAAATATTTGTATTTCTAATGTTATGGACATCAAAGAAGAGCTTGACTTGAATGACGACGACCCAGATGTACTAGATATTGTACAAGATGGGTTCCTAGAAAATTTAACGAGAGGCCTAATTATTTTGCGATAATGTGGAGTTTTTTCGAAGATTTCGGTCGACAAAGTCTTCAGTGGCCAAAATATAGATATTTATCCCCTTCTTATTAACGACAATAGAGTGTAAGTAACTTTATTATTTTAGTAGATAATAGGTAGGTATCTTAAAAGAAATTTGGAACTTATTTCAATTATTCACATGAGCCAAGTGTTGTTAACATTACGATTTTATGCCTCCAAGTAGCTGTTGGAGGTTTCATGGAGTGCCACCAAAACACAGCATGTCGAATATATTCTAACAGTTGATGTTGCATTCAAAATTTCTTCGACTCTTGCCATACTTTTTCCCTTTCTTGAACGCTTACTCTATATGTTGCTTTGTTCTCTAATATGTCTACATACTTATCTAATATTATTTAGAAAATATTGATCTTCTCATTAAATAAAAGGTTTGCGATTATTTCTCTTTTATTTAATCCAACCAAACCTTAATTTTCCTACTTCATGCATAAAGGGTTCACAAAGTTTTTATAAGGATATACTTGTCTTTATACTGCAAAAATTACTTATCAGAAAGTAAAAATATACCAGGTGTCTCATTGAAAAATCAAAAGTTTATGTCACTTCCGGTAGAACCGGAAGTTCTATAAAGTTGAATCACCCGTCAAAAAATGCAGTCTTATGTCGCATACGAATCCTCCAAATTTCATTCCATTATCTTCAAAAACAAAAGAGTTATAGGGGCGAGCCACCTTCCGTGGTACCCGGTATATGTTTTCTTTTGGAAAGTAGCAAAAAGTAGCAGCCAATTCGATTTTTATTAGAAAGCAGTATGGTCAGGAATGAAACTGAAACCTCTTATTAGAAATCAAAAAAAGTGTCCATATTTCTACAAGAGACCTGAATATAATATTCAAGCAAAAGAACCAACACTGACCGGACCGAGACTTTGTGTTGTTATCTTGCTTGACTCTTATTAGAACTTTAAAATATTTTTGTCAAAACTTAACAAATTATTTTTGTATTTTAGTTTGTAATATTTTTCTTATTATTTTGTTTACTCACGTGTCCTTAAACATGTATCATACTGAGTTTTCCCCAGATTTTATAACCTTACCTGCATGAACGTCGCCCATCGCCAAGTTTTTAAAATAACGCAAACTTTTAAAATCAATACAAATCTTTAAATCACTTTTTCACAATAATGCTATAAACGCTAACTATGAGTTAACGTTTGTAGTGTGTTTATTTGTCTCCAAGCCAATCGCTGACAGCGATTTAATTGTTTTAGGATACCCCAGGGCCTACTTGACCATTTTCAGTAAAAAAATATAATTTAACTGATTGGAGGATAACGACATAATTACAGTTTTTATTTTAAATGTGAACGATCTACTAATTTTAATTATTTATTTATTTCTCTACGGTTAAGTTACATTTATTGTCGTAAAATGAACTTTTAAAAATAAATAGGCCGTTACGCCCTTTTGCGCCAATTTCCGAAACTTGAAATTATTTTTAATGAATTTCTCTTGGCAATTTTTATAATTGTAGTTATTTTTTTAAACATGTAAGACGTATCGTTTCGCAGATATAATCACCCTATAGACATCAAATGCTCAGGCAATTTTCTTAACTTTTAGCTGTCGCGTTCTGTCCCTTTCTGGTTTTAATTGTTGATGATGAGAATAGCAACTTCTTTTCACTCTCCTATATTAACCCTTTTAATGATCGGAATCGGATTAGGTTCAAAATGTTTGCAAATATTTATATTTTAAATATAAACAGACCGCCTACAAAATATTCCAACAATAAAATTTTATTGTTGCAATTTCGACCCCTTTGTTAAATATTTCGATATGGTCAACGAGTTTAAGACCCCAGGCAGGAAAGGGTACAAATCATAAAGACATAAAATTATTGGCAATATTATACCATCTAAGGGCGTTCATGAGTCAGTGGCGGTGCGATAAGGTCTAGGTTTAATATCTTGAAAAAATCCATTTTAACATAAATAAGTATAATTTCCATATGAGAGAAAACTTTGCTAAATTTACATTTTTTCAAATTTAAAACATAATAGTACTTTACCACAGATTACTTTATTCCACATTTCACATTTTTATTTAGAAAAAACTCTTTGCAAAATTCCTAAAAATTAAATACGGCTCTGATATATCCGGTGTCCTGCTAAGGTCGGCCAGCGGCTATATCTCGAAAACCATTTGTCCTACAGCTTTCTAAAAAAAATCATTACAACAGTAACCCCTAGAAGTATACGAAAATTATTTTCCGCTTTCAAACTTTACCGCTAGTATTGTTAAGTCAAAATCGAAAAATGATAATCTCTCTTAAAATCAGTAGTGAAGGTAAGTTCCGTGAAACGGATCTGAACTCTCCTATTGACACTCTCAAAATCATTTATTTGACAGTTTGGCCTATCTCCTAAAATAAGGGGTGGAGGGAAGCTTGACTTGTGTTGCAGAAGAAGTTCGATAACTCCTGAATACGTAACCGATTTTATCAAACTTCGTCTTGTTTTAAAGCTATTTGATAGCCAAATTACAGTCTATGATATTACTTTAGTTTTAGTGTAAATCTGAACCGCCTGCGTTCTTGATCGCTTTAGTAGTTTCCTCAATTTTCCATTAAAAGTTAAATCGAAGGGTAACTTTTCATTTTACTAATCTTATTACCCATACAATTATCTAAAAAGTGACAGAAACCGGTGATCGATATCGTTTTTCAAACTTAGGTTATCAGCGAAAATACACTTCTTGTCAAAATTAGCGAATAATGGAAAATCTAGCAAAAGTTTGCTGTTTACTATTTTGCGAACCACTTATCCGATTTTGACGAACTTTCTTTTGGAATGTAAACAAAGGTTTTAGAAACCATTTTAAGATCCTAAAGTTAATTTTTAAAACGATTCTACTGATATACAGGGTGTTATTTGTAGAGGCGATTTTATACCATAAATTTGAAACATCCTGTAGAGTAAACCGGTAAAGTTAGCAATTCCTGGTATTTGGTTGGTTGACCTCAATATCTCCAGACGTTTTGACCAGTTTTTTGATAAGTGTACTTTGGCAATAGATATACTATTAAACAAGAAATGTGTCAAATTCTTGCTTGGAAAATCTTTAAAACGCTGTATCTTGACAATGGTTGAACAAATTTCGTCCATCATTTTAGATTTTAAAAGTTTGTTTGCTACAGATTTTTCGTGATACGATGGCTTTTTTTAAAGATGGCCATTTTCACAATATACATGGGTCAAGAAAATCATAAACCTAAAATTGTGTAAATAATTGATGTAACTGTTTTTATTAAAGCTATGCCAATTTTGCTGCATGTTTGTTTTCATTTAAAATTAGTTATTTGACACTTTGGATCAATATTTCGGGACGTTTTTTTTTTATTCGTAATGAACCCAATTCCATTAAGAAATCGCAGTTTATCCAAAGCTGAATGTTCTGTAGTTGTTGCACTTTCTCAAGAAGGTTATGCTTAAATTCAGTTAGCTCAGCGGTTTAATGTATTTCAAGCAAACATTTCCTGTGGTAATACAGCATTTTAATGAAACTGGAAGCAATAGTTGGAGACAAGGCCATGTCGCCACCGAATAACAAACCCAAGGCAAGACCAGTATATCCATCTCCAAGCGTTAAGAACAAGATATACAACCAGTACTTTGTTAGGACGGTAGTTTTTAGAACGCTATAACCTTTCAATAAGTCAAAACACCGTAACAAGGAGACTTGCTGAAAACCAAATAAGGCCCTATAAGGCAGCTATTGGACCTCTGCTTTCCAGAGAGCACAGAAGGCAACGTTTGGAATTTGCACGTGCGCATCTTAATTGGCAAGTTCGGGATTGGGCTTACGTGTTGTTCTCAGGCGAGTCTAGATTTTGCTTTTTTAGTAACGATAGATGAAATATGGTATATAGAAGACCTGGAGAGAGATACGCGCAATGCAAATTCGTACCTACTATCAGTTATGGCGGTGGATCAGTGATGGTGTGGGGTGGTATTTCTTGGGATGACCGAACCGAACTGGTGCTGTTAAATAATGAAAGATTAACAGCTCAAAGGTACATTGCCGACATTATTGATCCACAAGTCTTGCCATACGCATTATTTATGGTGGAACAATTCATTCTTATGCATGATAATGCACGGCCACATGTAGCTAGGATAGTGCAAAACCATCTTCAAAAAGTCGGCATTGAAAGAATGAGTTCGCGCCACGCAGCCCTGATCTTAACCCGATTGAATATTTATGGGATATAATGGGTAGCAGAACGAGAGCTCTGCAACCTCATCCCGCACATTTAAATGAGCTGGGAGAGAGGTTAAATCAAATCGACCAAGAAAATATTCAACGGCTAATTTTAAGCATGCCACGACGTTGTCGCGCTGTGATCGCAGCAAGAGGTGGAAACACTCATTATTAATTGAAAGTTTTTTTTTGCGTTTTGATGTTGCCACGTTTTTGTAGCAAAATTTATTTAACAAAATTTTATTTCATTCAAACACGACGTTTTGATTTTTTTTAGTGATGCAACGATTGCTGTTATACGATTACGATTGCGATTACGATTTGAAATGAAATAATCGTACGATCACGATTACGATTACAATTATCAAATAAATGACGTAGAAATACATATCTACTTTATATAATTTTATTAATTTTTAAAATAAACTTCAAGGAAAATAAATACAAACTCTGAACAAAATGGTAAATCACAACGAGAACATTTAAAATAAAATCTAAAATAAAAAAGCAAATTAAAAGCCAGACCTGTTTTTGGCATTTAATATTGGAAATGCAGAGATATTAAATTCTTATTAAGAAAGGTCAAATCCCTAGCGTATTTCCAGTGGTTCTCAAATTACGCATAATATAATAATCGTATAAATAATCGGCGATTACGATTAATCGGAAAATGTTAATAATCGGCGGTTAATCTTAATCGTAATAGTAATCGTTTCATCACTAATTTTTTTGTCTCTCAAAAACATATATCTACATAATGTTTCAAAATCCAAAATGCTGTTCACAATCTGTTCAACGGTTGTCAAGATACAGCCTTCTAGTGATTTGCCTACGAAGAGTTTGACAACTTTTTTGTTTAATGGTGTATCTATTGTCAATGGGCACTCGAATAAAAAAAAACGTCCCGAAATATTGACCCGAAGTGTCAATAAATTTTAATAATATTAAATGTAAACAAAAGCATACAGTAAAATTGGCATAGCTTTAATAAAAAAAGGTACCATAGTTTAAGCAATTTTAAGTTTATGATTTTCTTGACCGATGTATATTGTGAAAATGGCATCTTTAAAAAAAGCCATCGTATCACGGAAAATCTGTAGCAAATAAACTTTTAAAATCTAAAATGTTGGCCGATATTTGTTCAACCATTGTCAAGATTCAGTGTTTTAAAGATTTTCCTAGCAAGAATTTGACACATTTTTTGTTTAATAGTGTATCTATTGCCAAAGGACACTTATCAAAAAAGTGGTCAAAACGTCTGGAGATATTGAGGTCAACTAACCAACGGCCTTGGCCCATACCAGGAATTGCTAACTTTACCAGTTTACTCTACAGGATGTTTCAAATATATGGTATCAAATCGCCTCTACAAATAACACCCTGTATATCAGTAGAATCGTTTTAAAAATTAACTTAAGGATCTTAAAATGGTTTCTAAAACCTTGGTTTACATTCCAAAAGAAAGTTCGTCAAAATCGGATGAGTGGTTCGCAAAATAATTAACAGCAAACTTTTGCTACATTTTACATTATTCGCTAATTTTGACGAGAAGTGTATATTATTTTGTTTAAATTTTTTATTTCGAAGCAAATTTCAACAATTTTTTGCAATATTTAGTATTTATCCACCTAAAACTAATAAAAAATATGTAATTTCCAAATTCTCGAGAAAAAAAAATGATTGATACTTGTTTAAACCCGTATTAAAAAATAGATACTAATTAATCATTAACTTTCAAGATCGCTACTTTTTATATTCTTCCAGCAAATGCTCAAAATGACCGCCATTATTGTCAATAAAACTTTGAACTCTTCGACGCAGGGCAACCATCGCCTTTAAACCATATGTGTACACCAGTTTCTAAAAGGTACTTCATACATAAAATAATTGGTTAATGGTTTCTTAAAAATTCTAAATACCTTGCTCCATTAAGGGTCTCTTCAAATATGAAAGCAATAATTTTACCTTCGATAATACCGCACCAGACATTTACGTGGTATTGGTTTTAATGGTCAATTTCCATTTCAAAGTTCCTACTGCAAGAATTCATTAAAAATTCGAGGAAACATAAACGAAAAAGAGAGAGATGCGATGATCAGGTTTTAAAGAAACACACTGAACCAAGACTGTTGCAAATCCCCACAATTGAGAGGCTCTCCAGAGCTAGGCGTTTGGGCCTGACGAGAGAGATACAGTGTGTATCAGCCAAATGGAATAAATTCGATAATAAATACATGGGGGCGTGTCCGAAAAAACGCTCGGACACGTCGATTGGTATTTCTAGTTGCGCATTTTTTTCAATAAAAACTTTTTTTCTAATTTTGACATATAAAGTGACACTTTTTAAAACTGCTAGACATTATGAAATGTCTTACTTTTTGTAACTAGTTGCATAAAGTAAAATTTTATGCAATTGGTGACGAAAAATGTATTTCAAAATTAGTGACAAAAAGAATTATTCTATTTATTAAACTGTTATAATACAAGTTAAAAACATAAATTATAAATTAATTAATTATTATAAATATTGATAACACAATTATTGCAATTATTCAAATTAATTCCCGACGACATTTTTTTTTCATTGCTCGAACTTGCTGTTATTTGGGAAGCGACGCACATTGCATTAGATGTTTCACCAAATATTTCTTGCGTTATAAGTTTTTTATTATTCATGGAATTTTCAACATATCCCTCCGCAACAGAGCTAGATTTCCAACCTCCGTGCCTCTTTAATTTTAAAAGATCAGCGCCACTGTCTGCTAGGAAAGTGGCAGAGCTTCTTCTGAAGCAGTGGCCAGTATATAGAACAGGATTTGAAAGACCAAGAAATTGTGCAATAACTTTTGGCAGACTGCTAAATGTGTTAATTCCCACAGGATTTCTGGTACATTTTCCATTCGCATATTTTACAAAAAATCTGTTGTGTTTAAGAATCTGGGGACGCAACTTAATATATTTTCTTAATATTTCAACTAGATTCGTATTTTCAATGTCTCCAGTGGTAATTGCACACTGCCGTATAACTTTTGTTTTTGAAGGTGGGATATCAACACGAAAATGGCTTCCTTCGTCTATAACATTTTCAACTGGAAGAAATGTTAATTCTGCTTTTCTGCATGCTCCTGCCATTCCAATTATCATTGCAACCTTAGCCATTAAGTATTCTTTGTCATCAGCTTCCAATAAAAATTTGGCAAAATCTTTTTTAATAAAAACTTTTGACTTTTTAGCACTGTACCCGTCCGCTTGCCTTTTAATATATGCCACCAAATTTGTATATTTTTTAATATCAATATTCCTTTTCAGATTTAGTTCAGACCTTAACATTGAGTAAAGTGTCCATAATGTGGAAACTTTTAGATCTTTCTTACCCTCAAAATATGCAAGTAAAACTTTCTCATTAACATGTTTAATTTTCTTCTCATCACACCACGTAACAAATTTTTCGTATGCCAAATCATAAACTGCCTTTGACTTTTTGGGAATTACTGATAATAGAGCATTACCTGCTGCCTCTTCAATATCGCTTGGTAGCTCTTCAGAACTTGAATGACTCATTTTTTAAAAATAAAACTAAAAATATATCAATCTCGATAAAAACCTTCCGTCTAGACTTTTTTACAAAATGTCAAACTGACAACTAACATGAAGTAACAGCAACAATAGCTATTTATGCCATCAGTTATATGTCAAAATTAGAAAAACTAAATTTATGTTTTCCAAATTTTTATCAATTATATTAAATTTTATTTTTTTATTACTTTCTTCAAAATTAGAAAAAATCTTGTATGCAATACGTTACGAAATGAAATTTTGTGTAACTTGTGAGTTTTTGCGAAACTCACTTCGTTCGTTCCGCAAAAATCTCACGCGTTACACAAAATTAGGCATTTCGTAACTGATGGCATAAATAGCTATTTTCTAATTTTGTTTCATAGGAAATCTGTTTCGACACCATTTTCAGTATCGAAACAGATCTGTTTCGGCACCGTTTTTTTATTTTTTAAAGGTTGGCATTGGTAATATTTAAATGTTTTATTCTGTTGCCGTCTAACGTTTCTTGTTATTGTGATCCATGAGAAAAGAAAGTTTCGGGATTTCTCTGGTAAAAGTTGATTTATCGTTTTATTAGCAATATCCCTTAACTCAGGGGGAGTTGAACTTAGATTATCACGCTCTATATTTTTTTAATTATAATTATGAACAACTCCATGAAATATTAAAACACAAATTTCGTGACAATGACACAAAGAAAATATTATTTATTGTCAAGGCTACTATGAAAAAAGTAAATTTATAGTATTACCAACATAGAATTTAGACATACAAATTTACAAAATTCGAAGGGTTGATTTTCTTTTTAAATATGTATTTTCTTATTGAAAAAAATACAAAATAGAAAAAATAGTATAAAGTACGTGTTTTATAAAGCAGTTAGAGCACTTGTCCCGTTAAAAAACTCGCCGCAAGCGTCTCGTTTTTTAACATGGACGCGTGCTATAACATGATGCTTTATAAAACATGTACTTTAATATACTATTATACAGGGTGTGTCATGTAACAGTGGACAATACTTACTTTCTTATGTACAATATCCTATACCTATCCTCAACTGTTTCGGAAATATTAAATGTTTTCAGATTTATTGCAAAAATTAACAACACACTAAAAAACTAATAAGTAATACTGTTCATTTCTTGATAATGTAAAAAGCAAAAAAAACATTAATGTAGGAGATGTTGAAAATGCTCGCCGCGAACGTCTTGGCAACATGTTCATCTTAAATAGAAATTTCTTCTAACGTTACTGAACATCTCAGGCGTGACCAATCCAATCGCAAGCGTTATTCGTCTTTTTAAGTCAGCTAAGTCGAGGGTTTTAATTTTGTAAACAATATTTTTGACATAACCCCATAAGAAGAGGTCTAATGGCGTCAGATCAGGGGATCGTGCTGGCCATTCCATCGATCCACGCCTCCCTATCCACCTATTTGAAAATACTCGGTTGAGGTACTGCCGGACATTGATTTGATAATGGGGCGGTGCTCCATCTTGCTGAAACCATATCATATTCGCTGGAAGTTGTGGGTTTGCTGGATCAGGATATAAGTTTGTCAAAGACATTATTTTAGAGCAGTGCTAAATAATTATCGCCATTTAAATTGCCATTAATGAAAAAGGGAGCTATGATATGATCTCCAACAATTCCTGCCCAAACATTAACCTTTTCAGGATATTGCGTATGTTCTTCTCTCATCCAGTGAGGATTCCCCCTAGACCAATAGCGGCAATTCTCACGATTAGAATGACCGTGAAGTGTAAAGGTGCACTCATCAGAAAACAAAACATGTTCTAATTGGATCACAATGTTATCTAACATTGCCATCATTTGTTCACAAAAATACGTTCTCCTATCAAAATCGTCTTCCATGAGCTCATGAGAAGGTATTATTTTATAGAGATGCATTTTATTTTCTTCTAATGTTCGAATAATCGATGAATGGCAAACATCGAACATTGGGGCTGTTTTTCGACTAGAAGTATGTGGGTTTTTCTGAAACTCAAGCATAATATCTAATTTGGTATCATCACTTATTGCATTGGCAGCTACTTTTTTATCTGCTTTACATGTCCAAGCTGGCGAAACTGCTTTTCTATTTTACCAATTGTCCCTTGAGTTATAGGCGGCAAATTTGGAAATTTTTTATGAAATAAGCGAGCAACTTCCATTTGTGTTCGTGTTTTATCTTCATAACCAATCATCTGTAGAATTATTATTTCGTGCATTTCTGTTAAATAAACCATTTTTCTGATATGCAGTTAACGAAATTCAAACGACTATAACACTGACAACTACTGTCATGCATACAGACAACAATTTGCTAAGGTCAGGCGTTTTAAACAAAAGTAAATAAAACTATTTATACCTTTTAAGTGACACTTTTAATGACAGTCAACAGTGTTAAAAGTGATTGTTTACGTGGAAGCGTGTTAAAAATATTTTTAACACTACATTTTTTTATGATGAAATCAAATAAAATTATAATAATAATTTTAGGAAGTGCAAATTTTTATTATCAATATTTAACAATCATTACTTACTCGATTACTTATGAACATTAATATTAATTGTACAACTAGAACAAACATATTAAGCAGTCAAGAACCAAAGACAAAAATTGGACAAGAACGCAATTATTTAAATGACAGCATCTTTTTTATTTGTAAACAAGCATTTGTTAGTAACCATAGCGTTGGCAACGTTTGTCATTCACAACAACCTTGTGATTATTTGAATATTAAAATGCTTTTTGAAGTTTAATGTCATTCCAAATTCCCCTATTTTATTATCGAAATAGGGCAGTTATACAAAAACATTGTATGATATTTGTGTTAAAAGTAATTTTATTTTGTTCGTGAAATTGTTCAATTCGCTCCGCTCGTTTCACAAACTTTTTCACTCACAAAATAGAACATCACTTTTAACACTCACATCATAAATAACTATTTTTATTTCATATCAGTAAAAACATTTTAACATCAATTTTCAACATCTCCTGTCAAGAAATAAACAATATTACTTATAAGTTTTTTAGTGTGTTCTTGATTTTTGCAATAAATCTGAAAACACTTAATATTTCCGTAACAGTTGAAAATAGGTATAGGATATTGTACATGAAATATGTCTAAAATTTTCTGAAGACTCCAAAAATTGAATAATATATAGGGTGTTGCATTTAAAATAAGAAAGTTAGTATTGGCCACTGTTACATGACACACTCTGTATAAAAGTCTTTACTGAAAAGAATGCGCAACTAGAAATATCAATCGACGTACCGAGCGTTTTTTCGGACACGCCCCCATGTATTTTTTATCGAATTTATTCCATTTGGCTGATACACACTGTATATTGTTTTTAATATTTAATATCATTTATGGTCAGCGTGTTATTTTAAATTAACAGGTAGTTAAATGTCTACGCCACTGAGAATACAAATAAATACCAAATAGAGCATCATTTTGCATCGCGTTGTAAAATTTCTGCAATAGTGCAATTTCCGAAGGGTTAACAGCCCTTTCCTTTCACGTCTTAGAAAGGATGGTGCATTTTATTACGTAGTAAGTTTAAAAGATTTGCAGAGGTAAAGTTTGCCGACCAGTGTTATAAAAAATGTTATTGCCGACATCCCAACTCTTTTTTTAGGGTTATTGTGTATTATTGTTAATGGTAAATTTGCGACTTTTGCAATAAACGGGTTAAATTGGCCCTTTTTACGATATTTTTGCAAGGGTTAAAAATTGCCTGTTGTGAAATTGACAGTAATAAAAAGGATCCCATTTTTTGGGTAGGTACATAAAGAAAAATATAAAAATAAAGTTCTTTAAAAGAGCAACACTTTTTAAAATAATTATAATATGTTAAATGAGTATTTGCAGAGACAAAGAGACATAGTGCATCACGGTACTTTTTTTTGTCAAAAATTGGTTACTGTTAAACTTTTTACAACAATATTTTTGCTGGCTTTAGATACATTTTAAACGGATATTTCTAAGCCACTAACAGTCGATTAAGCAGGTAACCTTTAAATATAATAACTATAACTAGTATAAATATTATGTTAGTTACGCAACCAGGATTTTGGCTTGGGGTTGGGCTAAGTGGAGGATTATTTTACCTACCCAACCAGCTTTAAGGGTAGTTAGTAAATTATATATTTTTTAAAATATTAATGAATATACATTATTATATTATAGCTAAATTATTTGTTTTGGATAAAAAAAAAGTTATCGGGGTAGATAGGGGCCTGTTAAGGGTACATTTTAAAATTATTTTCATAACGTACAGGTTGTCGCAAAAGCACGAAACGCATCAAAGTTGTATTGTTTGTATATGAGTTATTATTAAGAGGGAACAACAATCGTTTTGTGTATTAAGTGTACTTATAATCTTCAAAAATTAATAAATAGCAGAGCGCTTTCGGCCATAAGTCATCTTCAGTGCTTCTTAGTCAGGAAACAGGAACACTTCATTGATAAAATATGTTTTTTCATTAAGTGGGTCATCAACACCACAATGTAAAAACTGATTACATATTTTTGACGGTTATTTAAATAACCGTCAAATCTCGATTCGAAACCACGTTCTTACGTGGAACGAAAAAATGAAAAAGAAAAAGGAAAAATGATAGTTACTGATTGAAATTTAAAATTGGTTCGTCCCAGTTGTTCGTCATTTACAATTTTACGTCTTAATTGTTTTATGTAATGTAATTACATTGTGGTGTTGATGGCTCACTTAATGAAAAAATATATTTTATCAATGAAGTGTTCCTGTTTACTGACTAAGAAGCACTGAAGATGGCCTATGGCCGAAAGCGCTCTGCTATTTATTAATTTTTGAAGATTATTAATACACAAAACGATTGTTGTCCCTCTTAATTCAAAAAAGTGTACACAGCCCCACCTTACCAATTATTTAGTATAGTCACTAAAGCCTGAATCAGAGGACTTTTTAAGTGCCTCACCCGATTGGTGATTTTCCTGCTGACTATAATAAAAAACAAATTACACTTTCCTCAATGATTTTCCGCCAGGATGCCACATTTAACGTCAAAAAATATATAGGTTCACAAATTTTACAGATGCGACGTCAAATTGAATTTTTTTAAATGGCAACTCTCATCAATAACCACACGAGTAAATTGCATTTTGCGATCCGATTTCAAAGATGGTTATTGTGAGATATAGGGCCATTTAAATATTTCTTGACGTGAAATTTGCTTATAAATAGGATGACCCATCCTAATATACGATGCGGTCTTTATGGGAAACGTGAAGAAAAAGGATGTAAATGCAGAATCTTGATGAGCGCAATAATAAAGGTTATTCACTCTTTTTTGGCAGACTTTCGCAGTTTCGTCAGAAAATGCGGTTTCAACTGTGCAACACGTCAGAGCCGGAGTACCTCAAGGTTTCCCTCTTGCAAGTTCTGTACAATATTTATACCAGTGATATCCCAAAATTTGGTCAAACACAACTTTAATGGTTTGCTGACGATACTGCGATTACCGCCACTGCCAAACAGCCTAGGTTAGTAGGTTTGCTTATATTTATTGAAAATAATAACTTATTTTCTGAATAGCAACGTTTTGATCTTGGGAGAACATTTTAGACCAGCGAAATTAAAAAATTCGAACTGACAGTACTCAAATAACTAGTTGTCATGGATTATTTAACAGGTGGAAAAACCTTCTTTTATCATTATAATTTGAATAGAATCAAAGTTCATTACTTAATAATATATTGATCAGAGAACAGTACCTAGTAGAAAAAATTTAATACATCATACGATGCGAAAGCCTTTTTTGATGTTCGGTCGGAGGAATTGAATCACCTTGGCTTCGCCTCGGCTATTCAAAAACCTCCTCACACCAAAAAGTTAACTTTCGCATCCAGTAATGTAAATAACTATTAAACGACCCTTTTTGACATCTGTCGTATTTGATTATAGCGTAAATAGCTCGGCCACGGCCACTATTTTACTGAGAAAAATATTGGGATTTTCAGCTTAAAAGGTCTATTTATTAAAGGGTTGAGACACTTAAAAGACAAAATCGATGAAGGCAATTTAGGAACCCCTGTATTTCCGAAACGACCAAAAATTAATATAAACAACTATAAGTGTGATTTGTTCTTTATTATGATCAGCGGGAAAATCGCCAATCTGGTGAGACACTTAAAAAATGTCTCTGTACTTGGCGAACATGTAAATAATTAAACATCGACTTCACAAGTATCCCCAAAAGCCAAATAAGTGCCAAGTACACGAGTTGTCTGATGTCCGGCTTTGCAGTCAGAAAAACGAGAAACCCGTTAACGGTAGCTACTACCGAAGAAAATCATATGCCTAGGTACCTAGTAGGTATCGATAACAAAATTTAATTCTAATTAAAAATCGCTTTAGGTGCATTTAGTTTAGAGCTTTGTGTTATTGATTGATTCAAAATGAATTAAGCTTAAAAATTAATCAAACTATTACGACCGAGGTAATATTTACATTAATTTATATAATTCAAATTAAAAAGACCAGTAAATATAACTTGTGTACACAGTAAGTTTTGAAATTTTTCCGCGTACATACCGTTATTTCTTTCATTTTATATGTCAAATTTTTACCAAAGATAGGTGCCTACTTTGGCATATAAAATTAGTTAATTAATAAGTCTCAAAGATTACTGCGAGGTAGTTTTTGTTTGATCTCACGTCAGTTACCTCCTAGACTGAGAGAGATAATCCGACTCTCAAATAAAGGCGAACAATATTTTGACAATGACACGCTTTGGCATGCTTAATCAACTTTATGGCACAATCGCCATAAACCACCATAAACCAAATAAAATTACCCCAGGTACTTGGTGGAGGGGATTTGGGCATGATGCCTTCAAGTGAACCCAAAAATTATCATTCTTTATCGAAAATTTGTCGAAACAACTAATAAAAGTATCAGTTAAGTTAATAAGTGAAGTACCTACTGTATATAAATTAACGAGGACTCACACGATGACTGAGGACAGAAAAATTAGAAAACCTCTTATGGAAAAAAAGAGACGTGCACGAATTAACGAGAGTTTAGAAGTGTTAAAAAATATTCTTCTAGAGTGCGATCCAGAAACCGCAAATCGATGCGGTTCAAAAAGTGCCAAATTGGAAAAAGCTGATATTCTGGAAATGACTGTAAGTTATTTACAAAAACTTAGAGTCAGACAAAAACAGTGCATTTTGTATCCATATGGATCGGTATCCAATCCAGCCATCTACAAAGCAAAACCATATCCATCACTAAGTGTTCCTAATCAGCTGATGTATCAATTACCATCGTCGGCGCAAAATATACCCACGTGTGCAATTAAAAACTACGAAATTAATCCAGTGGGGTATCGAAATGGACCTTCACGGGCTGTCCCAATAGACTTAAGGAACTCGTATAAGTATGTGCCTCATGTGGAAATTGTGTCGCCTCCCGTATCGCCTGAAGTTGGCTGCGATAAAGTTTCGTCAAGTCGACACGAAGAAATTGATGTGGAAGGTGATGTGTGGAGACCATGGTAGTTATTTTGTATATTTTGTAATGTTGGTATTGTTGTTTGCAATTATATAAATATAATGTTGTTATTTAGTTCTGATAGATGTTTTAAACTTTTTGTTATTAAGAAAAAATCTATGAATTTTGTATATATTTATTTTTAGTAGGTACTTTTAACTTATTGTGATGTTAAAGTAAAATGTAGAAATAAAAACCTATTTATAAAGCCTATTACCTTATTTTTAATTTAAATTAAATTAATTGTCACTTATTATATCACAAGAGCTTCAATTATTACAAAAATTTTCTGTTTTTAAGGAAGCTCGGTAAGAATATTTCATACGTTTATATTTAGCCAATAAGAAGTCCCCTTTTTGTTTACGTTGCCTATATAGCAACGGGACAATTATCGACAATTTTTCGGGGTAATACCACGAGTGCTTCTAATTTTTCCGGAAAAATTTGGAGAACGAGTTGACAAGTAATTTGTTTAATAAAAAGTACTAGTGTGAAGAAAACCCTCGTCTATCGGGTTTTTATCATCCGAGTACTTTTTGTTAAACAAATTGCTTTAAAACAAGTTGTCCAGATTTTTCCACAGGAAAAATTAGATGCACGGATGGTATTTGGTAAGATTATTTCTCCGGAAACGACAATGTCAAAATTTTCCCACTGTAATAGTACATTATTCAACAAGCATATAATGATGACTGTTGCGGATGATGTTTATGACACGAGCCGTAGGCGAGTCTCATAAATCATCCAACTGAATAACAGCCATTATATGCGAGTAGAATACTATACTTTGTCCAGGACTACCAAATAATTTTAGCTACAATTAAGTACCACATATCTTTATTTTATTAAAATCTTAAATGGAGAGGGGGATCGAGTGATACCTTATTTTAAAGGGAATTCAATTGCCTTCCCAACGCGACCTTGCTCGTTTAAATCGAGTGAATAGTTCCTGAGAAATTTTTTTACGTCAAAATGCGTTGTAAGTATTGGTCGAAATATGAATGAGTGAAATAATCATAGTTATCAACTTACATGTAATTAATAAGTGGAAATTTTTTGACATTTCATATCAAAATAATGACAAATTATTTAAAATAACAATTTACAGGTGCAGAAGAACCCTATTTTGGTGCTGATGTTCATGTAAGTAATATTTTTTTTAAATACAAAAACAAAGTTATTACATGATAAAAAATATAAATTTTTACAACAATATAATATTAAATCGATATGAAATTTTCTTACCTAATATCCCTCGAGCTTAAATTATTAACAGGACATTTTTTCTCGGTAGTAACGAATATTTTAAAGATTTCCAGTAACAATTTACCCACCAGGGATATTATAAGTGAAAATTCCACACAAATATAATGAAATTTAAATGCATATATATTAGTTTACATAAAATACAAATAACCGACTTTAGTTATAAAAAATAATAAAAAATTGTCGATTGTAGCTGAATCTCTTAGTTTTTCTACAAATTCATTTTACTAAAGTTGGTAGAAAAAAGTATTGTTTAGCAGTTTTAGTCCTCCTCCATAATTTAATATACGTAAAACATTATTATAGGGTGTCATACAAATGCGAAAAACTTAAGAGGGCGATTCTTTGTTTAAAATAAAGGGAAGTTTGATATCGTTGGGTCAAAAGTCAACCATTAGGGAGATATCGCGGTAAAATAATGGTTTTAATTTTTATATTAAAAACGATAAGCGATAGAATAATGAAATTCTGTGGAAGTATTACTATTATGAAAACACAAATTCTGTATATTTTTCCACTATTTTAAAATGAGTGAAAGGGGTTGAAATAGGCTACCCCTATCAATCTAATGGTTGACTTTTGACCCAACGTTTATACAGCGTGTCCAGAAAAGTTCTAGGCATATGGGAATTTTCCTTATTGTTGATTTTACGAAAAGAAGTTATTCTTTATAAAAGGTTCTGCTTGATGCGCAGATAATATTGACATATCAAACTTAAGATATCATGTACAGGGCGGCAAAAAAATATAGAAACACAGAATTACGTTAAGAGGTTTTTGTTGTTTATAATTGTTATAAGAAAAATTTACTAAGGACTACAAAACGTCGTCAGATACAATTTTTCGTATTTTAATTTACAGGGTACCATCAAAAAGCCTTTGGAAAATATTTTTTTATTTTATTTCTTTAACAGTTACCTGCAACAATTTTGCAACAACTATGTGCAATACTATAGTAACGAATATTGAAATGTTAGTCAAAAATCATTTACTATTTTTCGACTTATTAACAAGAGTTTTTCGTTAGTTTCATCATGGTTGTAAAGTTAACCTGCAGGAGAAAATAGAAATTGTACTTATCGTCGGAGATCACTATAAACCTATTAGGGAAGCCGCACTCATATTTAATACTAGACACCCTGACAAAATGGTATGTAGCGACACTATAGCAAACGTAATGAATAAATTTAAAGCTACTGGTTCCGTCGAAAGTATATTTAAGAAACACCACAACAAATGGTCCACAACAGAAGAAAAGCAACTGAATGTAATGCAAGCGGTTATCGAAGACCCGAAAATTTCTTTAAGAAAATTGTCAAAAACTATTCCAGTTGACGTCAAAAAGTCAACTGCTAGTAATATTTTAAAAATAAATAAATTTCATTCATATAAACCGATATACATTCACAGGCTTCTTCCTAGAGATTTTGAATCCCGTTTCCTATTTTGCACGTGGTTCCAAGGCGAGTGTGAAGTTGATCCCTTTTATGCAAGAAAAATATTATTTACAGATGAAGCCATGTTTACTTCCAACGGCGTGGTATGCTCCCAAAATTGTCGGTGGTGGAGTGACAACAATCCAAATTTTATAATCGAATGCCGTAGTCAATATTCATTTAAAACCAATGCTTGGTGTGGAATTTTTAATGATCGAATCGTTGGACAATACTTTTTCCGACAAAATATAAATGCTGCCATTTACCTGCAGGACTTTTTAAGGAACCAGTTGTCTCAATTTCTTGACAAACTGCCACTAAATATAAGACGTACATGATGGAGCCCCATGCCATAGTACTAACACAGTAACTGGGTATTTGAATAAAGTATTTCCGCACCGTTGGATAGGCAGACGTTCAAATATTCCTTGGCCAGCCAGGTCGCCTGACATCACACCCCTGGACTTCTTTTTAAGAGATAATGGTGTATGGGCAATGGGCATAGACCTGTTTAGAATATTGACCATCTTGAAGCAGTAATAACAAACTGTGTTCAAGAAATCACTCCCAATATGATACGGTCGACAGTAAGAAATATTACAAGGCGTACTATAGTTTGCATGGAAAAAGAAGGGGGGCATGTGGAGACATAATTTTTCACTTTAAACTATCTGTTTTTAGATCACTTTTGTCATGTAATTGCTAAAATATTGTTTATTATTCACATTCACAATTTATTTTTGCTCTGAGGGAATTAAATGTTTTTAATATTCCTGAAAGGTAGATAGGTTGATTTTAAAACATGAAATAATCTCGCATTATTTTCTTACGTAATTGGTTTCCAACAAGAGGTAATGAATGCTCAACGTGTTTTTGATTGTACCCTGTAAATTAAAATGTTTCAACGAAATATTGGATCTGACCACGTTTTGTAGTCCTTGATAAAGTTTGCTTATAACAATTTGCCCTAAAATAAAAATTGAGGGTACTTCCCTCTTAACGTAATTCTGTGTTTCTAAATTTTTTTTCCGCCCTGTACATGCTATCTTAGGTTTTAATATGTCAATATTGTTTGCGCATCAAGCAGAACTTTTTATAAAGAATAACTTTTTTTCGTAAAATCAACAATAAAGAAAATTTCCATATGTCTAGAACTTTTCTGGACACGCTGTATATCAAACTACCCTTTATTTTAAACAAGGAATCGCCCCTAAAGCTTTTCGCATTTGTTTTGAAATACCCCGTATAGTGTATTCCCTACATGTTTCGAACGTCTAGCCGTTCATCCTCAGGGGATACTAACACCGAGTTGAGTGAAGACATAGTGAAATAACTAGTCATATTGTGTAAGTTATCACATTAATTGTAGGAAAATTTTTATATAAGTTAAATTTTAATTTAATAAAGAAACATTATGGATGAAGGTAAGATTATTCAAGAAAGAATATTGAGAATAACTTTATTGGAGGAATATTTTTTTAAATGTTTCTTACATTTTTCAATACTTCTTAATATTTTTTAATAATCTAAGAAACATTTTATAAAGATAAATAAACAAAAATTATCCAATAAAGTTATTCTCAATATTCTTTCTTAAATAATCTTATTTCATCCATAATGTTTCTTTGTCCACGACTACTATATAACATGATCATTACACATGTGTTTCCTTAATAATAATATCCAATATACACCAGTGTATAATATTCATTATACACGGTGTATAATGAAATCATATGATTTCATTTCAATAGGATTTTATACGTACAATAAAAAACAGAGCATGCCATGAACGTCAAGTCGCAGCGCTTGTTGCTATGGCAACACCATGGCACCTTGTTTTTATTTTGACAATTGCGCTTCGGTTTTTAATTTTAATTTAAAACGTCAAAAGGTTAGTTGTTCCAAAATATCAATGTAGATTTAAGTTCGATTCCTACGTTTAACTCAACACACTGTGTAAATACAAACATCAATATTAATGGTAACAAATAATTTTTCTTGCTAGTTAGTGAGAAGTTCAATATATTATTTCAATGTTATTAATTTAATGTTAGTTATTTAAAAATAAAGATATGTGGTACTTAATTGTAGCTAAAATTATTTGGTAGTTCTGGACAAAGTATAGTATTCTACTCGCATATAATGGCTGTTATTCACTTGGATGATTTATGAGACTCGCCTACGGCTCGTGTCATAAACATCATCCGCGTGAATAACAGTCATCATTATATGCTTGTTGAATAATGTACTATTATTAAATAAAAATTTCACTTACACACACAATATGGAGGAAGACTGAATTGTTTTATTTACACTATATTTATTTATTCTACCAACTTTAGTTAAATAAAGTTATCATTAGAAAACTAAAAATGGTCCAGTATTTTATTTATGTTTTAATTTTAACTACGAAATTAGGTAAAACTGATATAGGTATTTAAAAAATGTGCTTTTAGAATTCATTTATAACACAAGAATGAAGTAGATAGCAGAATAACGGCTACCCATTGCTTCGAGGAGAAATACTTTCTAATTTACCCATATAAATTTTTTCTGTCAAAAGTATTACAGATAATTCAGTTTATTGTAGTTACTCATAGAAGGCTACGAATTTATCTCAAGCATTGCGATCGTGTCGTCAAAAAATTTTCAATTGTAATATCCCTAGTGCTTAAATTATTACTGGAATAATAATAATTCTTAAAATATCCGTTACAGAGGACAAATTTCCTGGTGTTGTTAGTGTTTATTATACAGGGTGCTTTATAAACATACAGCAAAAATTAAAGGGGTTATTCCCTGGACTATTCTAAGAATATTTTGTCCTCTGAAGATTTTTGAATAGCAGCTTAATTTCGAATATACAGGGCGAGAAAAAATTTCGACAATAACAACATTTTATTACCAAAAATTACATAGTTCCTTAATATACAAGAACTATTGAAAATGACTACCTCCAGCCAGGATGCAAGAATTCAATGTTCTCCTCCTTGACTGTCGAACTATTTCAAAAACACCATGGTCGCTTTTTATTGAGTTGCACCCAGCGATTATCCGATTCCTTAAATCTTCCACATTCTCCGTAGTATTAGTATAAACTAGTGCTAGGAATTAAACTATTATTCGAATACTTAAATACCGAATATTTTTCTTTAAAATTATTCATGTGTCCGAGTATTCAAATATTTGAATATTCGATTAATTGCATCTTTAAATGTTTCAATATTCGAGTAATCATTTATCAAATATTTTAACTTTAAAATTATTTAATGTTACGTGCACCAGCCTTTTATTATAAAATATACTATACAGGGTGTTACTTAATGATAGGCCGTAATTCCAAGTGCGCATTCCTGTACCAGATTTAAGTAGAAAAGTTCATATAATGATAGATGATAATTATGAAATAATAATTATCATCTAGTTAGTGCTAACTTAGCATCTTATCACAACGAACAGCACTGACAAATTTCACCAAAATGTGTCCGGAGTTGCCCCGTTATTGATATACAGGGTGTTAAAGTTTAAAAAAAATATATTTTTTTTATAGTTCTTCTACACATCCTTTTCCCGATTTTACTGAAACTTGGTACCGTAATTCATAATGATAAGGGGCTTAATTAGTCCTAACCTTAACGAATATTATTGACAAACATATGTAAGGCACTGACTTTTTTCTCATTATGATGTTTTGTTTCGGATTTACCAACTAATAATTCAACTTTTTTGTTCCTTGAATTATTTTTGTATCTTGCTTCGTTTTCGAGAGAAGAAATAAAAACCACTTTATTGCATTTAAATTAAAAATATTTTTTTTTTTAAATAATGATGCAAAAAAATGCAACAGTTAATAAAAGCAAATTTTCAAAATGGCCACCTTTTGATAAAGCGCACGTTTGCCAACGATTTTTTTTTAAACCTTCAACACCCTGTATATCAAAAACGGGGTAACTCCGGACACATGTTTATATAAACTTTTTCTCTTAGAATATCATAAGAAATTACCCCCTTAAGTTACGTATCGTACTTCTGAAACACCCTGTATAGTGTTAGTGCCTATACTTAAAAGTTTTAATTTTTTTAAATACGTGGAAGCTAAAGCTAAGATTTAAATTAAATGTATTAAAAGTCAAATAATAAAATTATTCAATGTTTGAATATCACTAGGAGTAATCAAATATTTCAATATTTGAATATTCGAAACCGAATATTTTAATACTCATAGATGATATTCATTCGAATATTGAATAATTTGAATATTTGAATAATAAATAAAAAGAGTATTAGAATACTTAAATTTCAGAAATTCCGAGCACTAGTATAAACTAATGACTTTAGATGGCCCTACAGGGAATAATCCAGGGGTTTAAGTCCGGGGATCGAGCAGACCATAAGTGAGGTCCGCACCTCGACCAATCCGGCGATCACTGTTAAAAACTCACGAGCAACCATACTACAATGCGCTGGTTCAGCATAGTGCATAAACCACATTGCATTTCTTGTTGCCAATGGTACATCCTCCGGAAACTGAGGTAGCGTTTGTTGTAATATACCTCGCCGGTAAGTCTTCCTGGTAGAAATACCGATCCAATTAGCCAGTCACCCACAATTCGAACCCAAACGTTCAACGAGAACTGATGTTGAAAATGATCCTCAAGTACCTCATGTGGAGCCAGGTTGAGATAAATTCTAACTCACTCTCCGAAATTCGGAAAAGGAAGAAGATTGGAAGCAATAACAAAAGTAGAAATAATTTGCAAAAGAAATAGTTGGTCGTTATGTTAAGGAAGATTTAGTAGTTGACCATTATATTTTTTCGTTGGATCTTTCTGACATCCTGCAACCCAATCAAACTTGCGCCAAGCTTGTTTTTGTCTTCTTTGATGATGGTATTTTGTCTAAAATTGGAGATGAAACGAATGTTCACAAAAAAAGAAGCAGCAATGTATCTCTTGATGTATCAGATATAAAATGCTTTTTTGAAATACTGATTTTAAGTGGGTTTTCTTCAGTGTCCAGTATTGGGAAAATTGGAAAGTTGCACACAATTGGCTCGTCTCTCAAGCAAATTTGAGTATGTTATGACCCATATTCATTTTTATAATAATCTTACCATGAATAAGTCTGATAAATTTGCATCTCTCGCAGAGCACCACAGTATCAATGAAACCATGATTCCTTATAACGGACGCCATGGCTGCAAGCAATACATTCATGGAACACAAATCCGTTATGGGTATAAACTTTGGGTGGGCACGAGTTGAACACATCAACGGGTTCAAACCATAACGAGGATATGCAACTTACATAAATAAGACATCTAAAGCATTAAAAGTGGACGCAACGGTTGTACTTAATTATGCCGATTAGTTTTTGTTAAGAAGCAAGTTTGCATCATTTCTTCGTTGATAATGTCTTCTCGTCGACTTTTTTCTTAGAAAATTTACAAGAAAAAGGCATATACGGAACCAGACCTATTCGCGAAAATCGTATATCAATGTCTATTTTACAAGATACAGCAAGCATGAAAAAACAAGAACTAGGTAAGTTTGACCACGCGAAAGAAAATTATAAACACATTTTGTGTGTAAAGTGGAATGATAATAGCATTGTCACTTTTAGGTCCACCAAGGGCGGGATTGAACCAGTTAGTCGAACGACATTCCTAGAAGAAGAAAAAGTTTATATACGTAAATCAGCCGTAAGTTGTCAAGCTGTATAATAAGAATATGGGAAGGGTTAATAGGTCAGATTAAAATATTGCACAATGCTCAAAAATGGCATTTTTCCTTGATCTCCCACTGTATTGACATGGCCTGAACAAATGCGTGGCATATTCATAAGAAAAGGGGTCATGCAATGGACCATTTCAAAGAAGTATAGCTGTCACTATCCTGGAGCAAAATAAAAAAGAGTTTGTCTACAAAGAGAAAGACCTCGCCAGATATTGGAATTGAGATATGACCGCTTGGATTATCTAGTCATACCCCAGGATAAACAAACGCGTTGTGCTCAGTGTAGAATATAACCCCAGAGTTTAATATCGCTACTATCTACCTAGCCTGTACAGTGGCTCACCAAAAGTACAAAGGTTGTTTTTGCCTTCTTTATTACAAAAAGAAATTCTTACAAGTCGGTCCAGTAAATGCTGGAAATGCTGCTCCTGGACTTCCATGCAATAGTAGAGATTTTGCTCACAACGCTCTCGTACATTTTTAAGCATCTGTGGGGTGATTTGACGACATTCATCAATTATCCGTTGTTGTAGGTGTCCCAAAGATGTTGGCTGAGTGGCATAAATTTCAGTTTTTAAGTAGCCCCATAAAAGAAATCTAACGGGCCTAGATCCAGAGAACGTGGGGGCCACCCAATAATTCCTCTCCTTCCAATTCATTGTTCTGGAAACATTTGGTCCAAATAGTAACGAACAGTGAGTGCAAAGTGGGGTGGCGCACCGTCTTGTTGGAATATTAAGTGGTTTTCCATGTACTGATCGTCATTCTCAATCATTTCTACTAACGCTAGATAAATGACGTTTTGTAATAATTTCAGATACATTTCGCCTGTTAAATTGCCAGGTAAAAAAAAGAGCCTATTATACGGTTACCAAAAATGCCAGCCCAAACATTCAGTTTTTCCGGATATTGCGTATGCATCTCACGCAATATTCTGGGATTTGAATCAGACCAATAACAACAGTTGTGGCGATTCACGTACCGTTTAGGAAAAAAGAGCATTCGTCAGAAAAACATAGGTACGTTGACAATAAAGTTCTAATAATTTATCGCCCATTTACTCATAATTTCAGATAATTGCAATCGCCTATTAAAATCGTCTTCGTTAAGTTCTTGTACCAGATGTATTTTGTAAAGATGAAACTTGTGTTTATTTAATATTGTTTGAATGCTGCTTTTTTTGACACCAGATGCTGTTGCCAGCTTTCTTGTACTCAGTGTAGGATCTTGAACAACATGCCCTAAAATCGACACCTCTGTAGCTTCATTTACTACTGGATTCTCCACTTCACGTTTTCTGTTAGCTACTGACCCATCTCCCGAAATTCTTGCACCAATTCCAAAATGTACTTTTGATGCGAAAATGCGAAAAAAATGTTTCCCCCTATAATCAAAAAGTGGACTCGACGGCGGTCCCGAACGTTTTTTTTTAAACCCCTTCGTTTTCAAATGGCCACCCTGTATATGCCTAATGTTCTACATTTAGTACACATTCAAAATCAAAAAACCTATGTCATTTGTTTTAAATAAAATATAGTTATGTCCACTGTGTCGTATTTTTAGTAAGTTTACATAAAGCATTTTCATTAGACTAACTTTTTAGGCATATATTAGTTAAATTTTTTAATTTCTTGCAAATAATTTTTAAATTTTTAATTAAAAATTTTACATTTACATAAATTTAGAACACAACTTCTTTTGCAGAATTAAAAGGGTTGTTTCATTAACACGGCCTTTACAAATAATGTGCGAACGACTGGAAAGTGCCGACACAATAAGGCCAGTAGATCTTTACCTGACGGTAATAATTACTATTAAAAGTCGCACTATCGATGTCTGACTATCATAAAAGATCTTTAAAAGTGCCGAAACTTTTGCTTTCGAAATTCATAATTTCTTTATAGTGGCATCAGCTATAAAATTGTCTGTAAAAGGCAGTTTGCAAATATCTTGATGACCTCGACCCGACCGTTATATTGACGGCAATTTGCCAGAAAGTTATTTATGCTAAATTGTCGGCACTTAATTTTTTAACATTGACTGTTCATTTTTGGGGATTTTGGTCGGTTGTTATAATGACTTTTTTACAAAAAAGCGTTACTTGTGCAATATTAAAATTAACGAATTAACCAAAAGCCGGAGGTTAAAGTTCCTGGTAATATAATGGGTAGGTTTTACCGGTTACAATCTTAGGGCTAAAAGTATTATACTGTCATATTTCGAGATGTTATAATTATACTATAATTTTGTGTTAAGATTTTGGAATTTTTTTTGAAATTATGTTCGTTCTTTTAACTTTTCTCTTATGCTTTTTGCTGTTCTCTTTTTCCCAGAAAGGTCATATTTCTCTTCGGCTGTTTCCGCCGAAAATAATCGAATAATTTGTGATAAACTGAATTAAAGGCCGGTATAGAAAACAGTTCAAAAAAGCTGATAAGGTTTGGTTCGGAAAATGTTCTTGAAGTACGTGAATGCAACGTGTAAAAGGCATGATATTTAATAAATAGTGACGCTCGATGAAACGAACGTCATGCACTGATAGGTTAAAAATAAAATACTTGGACAGCCTATAATTAGGACAATATTAGGATTTCAATTTACTTTCATTTACTTAACTTCTTTTTACCACGTGAAATCATCCCATCAAGGCAGTGGCGTAGCTAGCATCTTGGGGCGGGGGGAGGGCGAATTATGGGGGTGCAAACTGCGGATGTAAAGCGCCTCCGCCGCCGAATTCACCTTTCTTATGCTCCGTTGGGAACGGGGGTCTGGCCCCAAACAAAGTGAAAATCTGCTCTACGGTCTTTCATGGAAATAAATTTCTACAGGACTTTTTCTTCAAATCATTTATTTCATGTACTAAATTTCTGTTAATGGACATCATAGCTAGAGCATTAATTTAGTCAGCCATTTTCACAGAATTGTTTTTATATGTTTAAGGGTAAAAGTTCTATTTTCTGCTTTTACTAACTTGTGTCAGGTTTAAATTTAATTTTTAATTTTGCAAAATTTCAAATTTACTTAAATATACGAAATTCCTCATCATCTGTAATTAAGGCGCAACTGGATTGTGGTGAGCCGTTCGCGTTTCAAACTTCAGAGGATGAAATATTATTAAATCCAGGACAGTGGAAAAAGGTTTTAACTCAGTATTAATTAATTTTTAATAATAATTAATACCTATTAAATTAATTATTGGTACCTACCGAATCTACAGATTCCTGATGTAAAAAATATTAGTATTTAACTAAGCTTACATTAGTCCAAAAGTTAACGATATCCGGGCCTTTGTGGCTAATAGCTATTTGCATACAAGGGAGGAGATGATAGTTTACTCCAGTAAAATGTACATGATTTTATCTACGACCTTCTGTTTATATAATTATTGTTAATAAATTTAAAAAAAGATTAATAAAGAACTAACGGTGAGATGCAAGCCACATCCCGTGTCTCTCAGACGCATTACCATCTATACCAGAAAGCTACAAGATGCCGTTTTGCTTTGCATCTTACCCCTAGTCCTCTTCATTGTCTTTTATTTTTTGGAAGATCCTATAGCCTCTTTGATGAACCGTGATACAGGAAACGACGAGTACAGTTAACAAGTGCATTTTAAAGTGCTTGTAAGCAGACGGCCAGTGTTTTGAGTATTTATTTTAGTTGTTCTGCAGCTGTTAATTATTAGTATAGTTTCTTGGGGCTTTCAAAGTCGCATCGTATCTAATTTCATTTGGGTCTATAACTTGAAACGCTTGGTTAACTCAATGCAGGGCCGGCGTTAGGATTTTCGGGCCACAGCGTTCTCAAGCCCAGAAACTTTCTATTCTGAACAATTTTTTTTTGGTTCTTCTAGCTGAAGATTGACAAATTTACCATTTAGTATATTACTAATATAGCGTTCATGAGAACTACGTAATGGATAACGCAACAATACTTACTTATTCACGTTGTCAGGGTTGTCACATAGAAAAATATCTTAATACATCGCATGGACATTTAATGGCATAGCCATTAAAAGCTATTGTTGTACGCTTAAAGTATTTAATGTGACAGTATATACATATTATAATAATAAATTTATCTTTTTACAAGTAAAATTTCCGTATTAGGAAATACCGATAGGGGCGGGGGGGGGGGGGGGCAATCGCCCTTTTCCTCGCCTTCTGTACGCTGCGCCACTCCTTTAAGATTCTCAACGCATTTGTTGAACACCTTGTATTTAATTTTAAGAAAAAGCGAAGCTAAATGAATATAGGAATAAATGGTTCCTTATCAAAATGCATTACAACAGAATTTTTAGAATTTTACATAATATATCTGCTACTAATTTTCTTACATCAAAGTGTTCACTTTGCTTTAAATTGAACTAATTCTAAAAATACAGGGTGTTTCCTAACTACGGTACGAAACTTCAGAGGGTGATACGTAAGGTCGTTTTAAGAAAAAAAGTTCCTATCAACATATGTCCGGAGTTGCTTCGTTTCTGAGATACAGGGCGTTAAAGTTAAAAAAAAAAAAACGGTCATAAATATCCTTAAACCGATTTGGTTGAAACTTGGTTCAGTTATTTGAAGTAATAAGGCGCTTATTTAGTCCTAACTAGATCGAAATTATTAGTTCCAGTGGCGTCTCAGTGGGCACCACAGCCAATTATTATTGAGAAGAAAAAGTACGCCACTGCCTTTTTTTTTTAGTTTAGTAGTACCTCCTGTACCCATATCACATACAGCGGGCCCAAGCTCTACTGCCTAGGGATTTTCATCCGAGATTAATGTTTTGCAGGTGGTTGATTCATAGGATGGCACACAATAATAATTTTTTATCAAATATTTTAGTTACGGACGAGGCCAATTTTCCACGAGATGCTATTATGAACTTACACATTACACAATGACCATTTTTGGGCCGACGAAAATCCCCACGTTATTAGAGAAAGTCATTTTCAGCAACAATTTTCGCTCAACGTTTGGGTAGGAATTATTGGTGACTACCTCATTGGTCCATTTTTTTTACCACCAAGATTAACAGGTGAATCCTACACGGACTTTTTGCGACATCATTTAACCATTTTGTTAGAAGAAGTACCCCTACATGTAAGAGTCAACATGTGATTTATGCACGACGGGGCTCAAGCTCATTTTAATGTTCTTGCTCGTCAGCATCTCGACATCACCTACCCTAATCGCTGGATTGGACGTGCAGGACCTCAAAATTGGCCAGCTCGCAGTCCTGATATTAATCCTCTAGATATCTATTTATGGGGTCATCTGAAGGCTCTTGTTTATAAAACTTCTGTACTAGATGCGAATGACTTGAGAAATCGGATAATTGACAATTTCACTGTCATAAGGAATACTCCAGGTATTTTTTAACGTGTCAGACAATCAATGACAAATCGATTGCAGTCGTGCACTTTATCAGAAGGTGGATATTTTGCTCATTTGCTGTAAGGTCGAAATTGTTTATTTTTTATTTTCGGTTGTTATTTTATATTGTCCATGGATAGCTTCTAGAATGAGTTAAAGTGATTTTTATTTTTTTTCTCGCAAACCAAACCGAAAAAACACAAGAGACCAAAAAGTTGTGTTTGTAGTTGCTTAATCTGAACAAATAAAAAAACAAAAAAAAAGGCAGTGGTGTATTTTTTCGTCTCAATAATAATTTAAAAGTTCCTATGTACCGGGTGTCCAAATAAGAAAGGACGCCGGCTATATCTCAGGAACTATTAGTCCCAGAGCTTTCAGGTAAAAATTTTGGAGATAAGCATAGAATTATGTTTTCGAGTGTTCGTTGCGCCCCATGGCGGACGAGAACCAAACTTAAAAATTATTTCCAGCAATTTTTTATGGCCTATTTTGTACAAAAAATTTTTACCTGAAAGCCCTGGGACTGAGATATAGCCGGCATCCTTTCTTATTTGAACACCCGGTACATAGGAACTTTTTTTCTTAAAATGACCTTACGTATCACCCTCTGAAGCTTCCTACCGTAGTTAGGAAACACCCTGTATAATGTCAGAGTTTGCTTGTATACCTCATAAGTAATATTTTATAGCACCAAAATTGTGATCCTTGTCGACAATTTTTTGTAAATATTTGCAAATTTAGGGTAGAAACAGTTACAACGGGCAAATCCTTGAATTTTATTTTTTACAACCCTTAAGCATCCTTTTTTTACAAGGCTAAACCTTTTTAGGGTTGCCGACCAAACATTTTTTTAGATGGTCATGGTTATTACAGCCATAAAAAAATTATATTTTTGAACGATTTTAATAAAATCCTTTTTGCGTTTAAAAAATCCCTTTCATATTGAAACGAAGGGATTATTAGCCCTAATTTAAGCTCCTAAAAAATGTTACAGTTTTGGGAAAAAATAGGTTCCCCGGATTTGTAAATTTTTTGTCATTTTGGAGTTTTTAAAAATATGATAAGGGTACCATTATACCTTTAGTCTTTTATTGCGGTATACCTCCATTTAAAGAGAATTGTAAACATGGCAATAGGGTGAAATAAGAAAAATGTGTTTTATACAGGGTCTCTTAAATATCACGTATATATTTAATTTATAAGAAAAAAATACATAATTTTATATAATTTAAAAAAATAAAAAAATATAATTTTTCCACTACTAACCTATAACATCGCCATTATTGACCGATTATTAACGCTAGAAATCGTTTTTCTCTACCTTATAAGTCATTATTGACCATGGTCAATAATAAGCCATTGAAATCCATTATTGACCGACCGATCTTTGACCTTAACCGAATTTTGTTTGGACGCAGGTAACTTGATTTTTTAATTCTACAACATCAATTCATTGTGGTTAGGCAACCAGATAATTATCAATACATATTAGATTACTTGATATTGTAAAATATCGATACAATCAACATTTTTTCTGCTTCCATCCTTAATTCGGGAGGTGTACACATAATATTATCACTAACATTTTCTTCGCTCATTTTTTAAAAAAACGCAAAACTCGTGAAATCTGATGACACAAATGAACACAAATTGACATTGACAAAGCCACCTGACAAAACAACAAAATATTTTGCCAATTCCAAAGCGCAGGTAACTTGATTAAAAAATATACTTATACCTACCTATAATTTTTATAATTATTATTAATACTATAAAGATAAATGTCATATAAAAGTTTGTAGTAGTGGAAAAAATAATATATTAACCACGGTTTAGACAGCTTATTATAGCCCTCGGGCAATAATGATGGCTGTCTAAACCTTGGTTAATAATATACTATTAAATAGAAAAAAATAACATAAACATGCAGTTTCATTTTTGATATACAGGATGTCAAAACTTTTTAAAGTTTTTTTTCGTCTCCCATGTTTTCCGAGATAATTATTTCAAATTTGGCACACCTACTATAGTCTATCTTTAAATGATGCAAAATAATAAGTCAATAAGAACCGTCTTCTCCATGGGCGTGCAAGATTTTTCGGCATGTATAGAATTAAATAGGCCTGGATTTTTAAATTTGTGCAGAATTAGTACAAGTATCGACATTAAATTCAAGTTTTGTCTTCAAATATATGTTTTAATATTAAATTTTTTAAGATTAAAATTATGTACAGCCGTACCATTTATCTGGAATTTTAGAACGCAATTTTATCAACAAAAGTAATTAGAGTATAGGTACTTATTCCGTTTCTGCTCTAATCATTTTATTTCTTTTTTTTTTGTACCTAATCCTGGTTACTTGTTTGCTAATTATGTGGTTATTATGCCTTTATGGGTGCCTTATTGGAATAATACACCTATTTATATAAATACATACCTACCTTGGGTGTTTGTTTCTCAGTGAAAAAAGTCAAAGTGTGAAGTGTGAGCGTTTTTTTTTTAATTAAGTATGGAGAATTTTCAACAATTGCCTAAACGCCCTAGAGTCAGTTCATGTACAGGGACATTTTTTTAAGTGTCTCACCCGATTGGCGATTTTCCTGCTGACTATAATAAGAAAACAAACCACACACTTCTCAATGATTTTCGACAAGGAAGACATATTTAATGTCAAAAAACATATAAGTTCACAAATTTGACAGATACGATGCCATTTTGAATTTTGTTAAATGGCAACCCTCATAAGTAACCAGGCGAGTAACTTGCATTTGGCGATCCGATTTTAAAAACTTATAGTTGTTGATATTTATTTTCAGCCGTTTCGAAAATACGGGGGTTCCTAATTTGATTTGAATTGAATTGAAAATTGATCTGTCACTTCGTGACATCTGTCGGATTTGATTATAGCGTGGAAGGCTTGGTCACGGGCAATTATGTATCTGTGAAAAAAATTAAGGTGTTCAGCTCAGAAGGTCTATTTATTAAAGGGGTGAGATACTTAAAAGACAAAATCGATGAAGGCAAATTATTAGGAACCCCCGTATTTCCGAAACGGCTGAAAATAAATATTAACAACCATAAGATTTTGAAATCGGATCGGCAAATGCAATTCACTTGTGTGACTATCTATGAAGGTTGCCATTTAAAAAAATTTAAAGTGGCGCCGTATCTGTCACTTTTTGACATCTGTAGGATATAATTATAGCGTAGATGGCTTGGTCACGAGAGACTATGTCACTGTGAAAAGAATTGGGGGTGTCAGCTTAAAAAATATATTTATTAAAGGGGTAAGACACTTAAAAGACAAAATCAATGAAGGCACGCGTATTTCCGAAACGGCTAGAAATAAATATTAAAAACTATAAGCTTTTGAAATCGGATCGTCAAATGCAATTCACTATGAGCGTTGCCATTTAAAAAAATTGAAAATGGCGTCGTATCTGTCAAATTTGTGAACCTATATGTTTTTTGACATTAAATTCGGCTTCCTTGTCGAAAATCATTGAAAAATGTGTGGTTTGATTTTTATTATAGTCAGCAGAAAAATCGCCAATCGGGTGAGATACTTAAAAAAATGTCCCTGTACAGTAAATGAAAAAAAAATTAATTCTTAACTGCTGCGATTCTATTAAAAGTACGAATGCCGATTTGAGTGTTGACAATGCAGTGCAATTTACAACAGATATGCTTAACGTTGTGAAAACAACAATACATAAGCTTTAAAAAAAAAAGTGTTGGCGTTGAAACTTCAAAAACATTGGATAATGCAATTTATCACTATAGGCTGACGGAAAAATTACCGACAAGTGCGTGGCGTAAAAGTGAAATAACAGAATGGCTAAGTTTAAGACAAATAGAATTTCAATTAGATTTCTTAAAAAAAGAACTATTGATACTAGCCAATTTACATAAAAATGCATTAAAAAAATATGTAGTTGATGAAATGGCAAAGTTACGAGGAATATCTGTGCTCAGACTCCCTCCTTACCACTGCGAATTAAACCCGATCGAATTTATATGGGCTCAAATAAAGACAGATGTTGCCAGAAAAAAACCCGACTTATAAAATGGTGGATTTAAAAAGACTCTTTAATGAAGCTATGGGTAATATCAGTGCGGAAAAGTGGAAAAGGTGTATCGATCATGTGATAGTGGCAGGTAGATATAATAATCTAGGAAATGGTTGAACCGCTAATTGTAAACGATGTTAATAAAAGTTCGTCTTCCGAATCGGACTATGATTAAGCCATAACGACAAAGTATTATTCGATTTTTGAAAATGCTTTGATTGTTAGATTCTATATTATATCTTGTTTTTGTAATTATATTGTGTAATATAGTACCACCCATTGTTATTTATTAGTTAATATGATTTTTTAAATAATTTTATATGTTATAAATACCTACGAATATAATATAATACAAATATAGCAGAATAGGCATGTCTAAGACTTTTTAATTTAAAAACTTCTCCAATACACGCTCCTGGCTAAGGGATTTTCCCAATAACAATGGTAAATCCTCAAATATAACAATAGCTTGCGATAAATTCAGGGTGGACCTACCTAAAGAATGCTCATTATTTGGGTCCTTTAATGTAAACACAATAGACTTAAAGGGATGGTGTTTAAATTGTTGTTGACACCCCGGTATGCGTTTTGCATATTTAATGAACATTTATTACTTCTCGCCATTTAAAGACAGACTATAGTTTTAGGAATTACTATAATAAAATGTGTAAATTGTCAGAGGCAGTATGCACAGAGCGTTACATTTTTTGCGCTACCAACACTTTCACTCTCCTGAACTTTTTTTTGGGATACCCAGTATAAATACTGGTATCGTGTTTTGACTCAAACAAAAATATTTAAATTTAAGACATAAGGACACCTGTAAATAAAAAAAATTAACACGTGCCAATTTTTATTCAATACTAATTTAATACTTTTTTATCATAATTTTTAAAAGGAAATATTTCTCGATGTTGTCAGATCAAAATTTCCCTAAAGATAGGGAAATTTACGCCGTCTTAATTCTGAGGTTACACGACAAACTAAAAAATTATCGGAACTGACATTTTAACAATTTAAATCGGAGGACCTAGGGGGCCATGGCTGAGGTCCTCCTCGACGGTTGTAGTGTTGATTCAAAAACTCTCTTACCACCAAACTGAAACGTGGCGGTGCATCACAATTGGTTTCTTAGTTGAAGTGGTACCTCTTTTGAAAGCTCCAGGAGTTCCTCTTTTAAAAATTGACGATAATATTGCCCGTTTAATCTTTTTGGCAGGAAAAATAGCGCCACTAAATGGTCTCCAATACTGTCAGCCCACACATATACTGTAAACTGATACTGGAAATAACTTTCGACTAACACATGAGGATTCTCTTCTGCCCAAAAATTGTTGTTTTGAAAATTTCTGATGGCATTTTTCAATAAACTTGCTTTATCACTAAATAAAATTTTATTTTTAAACAATGGATTTTGGGCCGACATTAGAATGAACCACTGGTAAAAATTTAATCGAAGTGGAAAATCGCGTTTGAGAAGAGCTTGGACTCTCTGGATATGGTAAGAATACATCAAATTATCTATAAAAATTTTTCAAATTAGCACAGATGTACGAAGGCGTAGAAAGGCCACCCGAAAGAAAGAAACATTTTGTGTAATATTCCTAGTTTAATCTCGGAATTCCGACTTTAATCTCGGAATTCCGACTTTAATGTCGGAATTCCGACTTTATTCTCGGAATTCCGACTTTATTCTCGGAATTCCGACTTTAATCTCGGAATTCCGACTTTATTCTCGGAATTCCGAGTTTTAAGTTTAATCTCGAAATTCCGACTTTTATCTCGGAATTCCGAGATTTAAGTCGGAATTCTGAGATTTAAGTCGGAATTCCGAGATTTAAGTCGGAATTCCGAGATTTAAGTCGGAATTCCGAGATTTAAGTCGGAATTCCGAGATTAAAATATTTTTTTCTTTCGGGTGGCCTTTCTACGCCTTCGTACAGATGAAATGTTTAAAGTTGCCGCAATCTTTCTTGTACTTGTACCTGGTTCGCTTTTTGTAGCATTTAGGACTGCTTCCTCAATTTCGACAGTTTTAACAGTGCGATGTGCTGTTCTCCTGCCAAATGAGTTGATTTCTTGATAGTTCAATTTTTGCACAGTCGAATGTGTACCGGGTGATCTGTTACATTTTGACCACCCACCTATCTCATTTATTTGAAGAAATATCAAAAACCTTTAAGAACTAAAGTTGTAGGGCCTTTCATGAGTTTCAAGAAACAAATGTACACCAAAAATGGCAAATATTTTACAATTCCATGTTTTCTTAAACGGAACACCCTATACAGGGTAAGTCAGGAGGAATGGGCCTAACTCTAAGGGTGTAATCTATGCATCATAATAATAAGAAAAAACTCAAATGTTGTTATTCAAGATTCATTTGTTTCAAGTTACAGCGTTAAATAAAATAATAATATTGTTAAACCAAAATATCCAACATTAACATTGTTTTAAATAAATCATTGGTTTAGTAAATTTTCAAAAATACCGCCATTGACTTCCAAACATTTCCTGCTTCGTTTAAGGGCGCGCGTGGATCTTCTAATTGATTCATGCCTTTCTTTAATATTGAGTACAGCATTTCAAATGCGTCTAATTAATGCATCCCTAGTATCTACTTTTACTTTGATTACCTCAGTTTTTCACCAACCCCATAAATTTTAGTCCAACAGTGTGAGGTCTGGCGATCTAGGAGGCCAACTAATAGGACCACCGCGCGACCAATCCAAACCTCTGGAAACCTTTGGTCTAAATATTGCTTGAACCGACGATCGAAATGGGCAGGCGCTCCGTCGTGTTGATAATACATTTCAATTCTGATGTTTAAAGGAATCTTCTCCAGTAGTCCTTGCAATTCATTTTGTAAAAAACTTAAGTAGTGATCCCCTGTAAGGCGATTTTCCAAAAGAAAAGAGCCAATTAAATTATTATCGATCATGCCGCACCACACGTTTACTGAAGACCTGTGTTGAAAATTACTTTCGACTATTGCGTGAGGATTTTCGTCTGACCATACATGGGAGTTTCGATTATTATTGATGCCGTCACGGGTGAATGTAGCTTTGTCAGTAAAGAGTATGTGCGGTAAAAAATGACGATTATTAATTATCCGCTCACAAAATTGCATACGCTTGGCGTAGTCTCCAGGTTGAAGATTCTGTACACGCTGTACATCGTACGGGTATAAGCCTTGCTCATGAAGCGTATTGATTACTCTTTTTTGGGGAATCCCCAACTGAATTCCAATTCTTCGTGAGCTTGTCGTCGCATCTTCTTCTATTAAAACTAGAACATTTTCTATTTCTTCTAAATCCTGTTGAATGGCTCGTTCGGATGTTACATTAGCACTTGGAAGCGTTCCAGTCTCGCAGAGTTTGTTGAAAACTCTGATAAAGGCCTTTCTGTTCGGTGTTCTTTCATGTGGAAATCGTTCACGATATTCTTCAGCAGCCGCTGTAGCATTCCTATTACACAAACCATAAATAAAAACCATATTGGCGTATTCGAGATGTGAATAAATGTGTGGCATTTTATAAAATTAAAATGATACAAATCCGAAAGTTAACGGTGAATTAATGTAACATTTTATACTGACACTAATAGGATAGTGACAGCACAACAATCAAAAGCAAACAATAATAACATTTATTACAGGAAAGCTAAATTAATGCAATATTTTGTTTTTGCCTTATAACTTGAAAACGAATGAATATTGGATAACAACTTTTGAGTGGGTTTCTTATTATATTGATGCATAGATTACACCCTTAGAGTTAGGCCCATTCCTCCCGACTCACCCTGTATATTATATGCTCTTCTGATGGGAAATTTTATTCTGATTTCAAATATATATGGTTTATATGGTCTACCTTATAGGATTGTGTTAATAATTACAATTTTAATAAATAATATTAGTAGGCGTGGCCAAAATAATAATAATGGCGTATTGAATGTGCGGCAATTGTTATTACGTCTTTGCTTGTCTACTAGATATAAGTTGTCTACAGGCAAACTATTCTTGTTAAAAATAGTATGTAGATACTACAAAAATATAGAAAAAAAATTAATGAAATTTAATATGAAAAATATAAAAAATATGAAACTTTACCTATATTCCCATTAGAAAAACAAATTTTTGCAGACACTACTAGTGGATGGTAAACCCATATTTAAATTTTTTTTTGTGTAACACAATGTATTACCTAATAAAAGCAACAAAATTCAAATTCAAATTCAAATTCAAATTCAAATATATTACGAGAATTGATTACATAAAAAATTCTAAAACTATTGTTTTAAGAAATGCAATTGATTAACAATAAAATATAGAATACTAGGTAAGAGAGAGGAGCACCTAAATTTTGAAAAATTTGTACTGTGCTCCACCTACAAAGTTTTTATTGGACAGTTCTTAAATCTTGCAATTCATCTATGGCAACGGAGAAATAATCCAAGATGCATTGTTAGTTTATACTAGGCGTGGCTGAGACGGCTGAGACCGACAGAGAGTGGTATATTATATTTATAGGGTGTAGGTCGATGAGCGGGTTACAAACAAAAGATGAGAAGAAAATTCATGTAAACTTTTCTTGATTACAGGTAATATACTTTTTGGCCATCATTTTGAATTTGTTAGGTTTATCTATCATACGAACTTCAACAGGAAGCTTATTGAAATATTTGGGTCCATTAAAAGACAAAAATTTTTGTGCAAATGTTGTAGTGAAGAAGTTTTGTGACATTTCTTTATTACTTTTCTTTCTAGTATTATAAGCATGAGCTACCAGGTTTTGGACAGGGTCAAAGTGTAGGTAAACAAACACAACACCACACAAAACATATAGTAGCCTAAGATTCAACAATCCGGAGTCCCTGTACAGCGTTTCTGTTGCAAACCGTCTTTCCTTTTTAAGCATAACCTTAATTATAGAGTTTTGGCAAACTCTGAGTGGACTTATCGTACTGTCTGTTGAACCTCCCCATATAACCAAAGCATACCTCAGGATCGATTCCACAAGTGATGTATATACTGATGTTAGTAAGGTGTGGTGTGTTAGGATATCTCTTAATTGATAGAAGATGGGTAGTAGGGTTTTTAGTTTTTTTGTTAGCATTTCAACATGTTTATTCCATCTGAGATGTTGGTCCACAATCACTCCCAAATACCTCAAACACTCCACCGAGCCAATACTTTCCCTGCATGTACAATTTACACAGTTTTGAGACAAACAAAAAGGAGAATGTATAATAATATTTTTATATTTATTTAAGTTAACACTTGTAATAGAGAATGAAATAAATTTAGTTTTCATGACGTTAAGAGAGAGAAGGTTGCTATCCAACCAACTACGAATTATACTTAATCCTCTGGAGGCATTATTTGAAACTTGTTCCCAGTGTTGTCCTGTAAAAACTATTGCTGTATCATCAGCATATGAAATAATTTTCGCATCAATATTCAATAAAAAAATGCTGTTTATATAAGCAAGGAATAAAATTGGTCCTAGAACCGTGCCCTGTGGTACTCCAATCGAGCTAACTAGTGGAGTGCTTAAAGTACCATTAACTTTTGTAATGTGAGTTCGTCCTGTAAGATAATTCCGGATCAATCCCAAACAGACACCCCTCACTCCCATTCTCTCCAGTCTTGTAAAAAGTATGTTATGATCGACAGTATCAAAAGCCTTGGCGAGGTCCAAAAATACCGCCAAGCATCTCCTACCCTTATTTAAATTGTCGTTTAGGTGATTCACCAAACTGAAAATAGCCATCTCAGTGCTCTTGCCTGTCCGAAAACCATATTGATTTTCACTCAAAATATTAAATCCTTCCAAAAATTTGACCAATCTCACCTTGAAACATTTTTCAAAGATTTTTCCCAATGAATTTATAAGCGATATTGGTCTGTAATTACCCACTAGATCCCTATCCCCACCCTTAAAAACTGGTGTTATTACCGACTCCTTAAAGGTGTCGGGCACAACACCCGTACTAAAAATTTGATTAATGACATGCTTAAGAGGTTTTAAAATTACATGATGAATATTTTTGATTAAGATTGAAGAAATTTCATCTGGTCCCGTGCTATTTTTATTTTTTAAACTATTAATAACCTCTATCAATTCAGCGTCATTCACTGGTGTGAGAAACATGGACTGCGGCATGAACGGATCATCAGCTTTTACTTTATTATGTGTATTGTCAATTTTAGCAGCCATTTCAGTTCCAATATGACAAAAATAGCTGTTAAAGTATTCAGCCATATCAAAGTTGTCCCTAATGTAGTCATCATCATCACCCCTTATTTGTGCAATGTTTTCATACTGTTTAGATTTAATATTTGTGACTTCTTTAATTACAGCCCAAGTCTTTTTTGTGTCACCCTGTGCATTGTTTAAAATATTTTTATAGTAGATTCTTTTAGCATGCTGGATAATTTTATTTAATTTATTTCTATACATGTTATACCGTGTTAGTTCGGTTGCAGACACATTAACTTTTTTTACTATCTTTTTCTTCAATGAATCCCTTTTTTTAATTGAGTTAATTATTCCCATAGTTACCCAAGGTTTTAACTTAGTTAAATTTTTTTTTGGTACAGTTATACTTGTTGATAGTTTAATATTTTCTGCCAAAATTGACAAAAAAATATGTGCTGCCAAATTAGGATTGTATTCATTCAGTACCGCACTCCATGTTTGCACTGATAGAAGTTTTATCAATTTTTTGTAGTCGACAATTTTGCGTTGTATGTGTCGATCTTTAGATTCATACAAAAAATCATCAACATTTAAGAATGTGGTATAATGATCTGTTATTGAATTTTCTATTATTATTGGAGTCAATTGAAGCCTATTTCTTTTTTTATTAATAAAGATATGATCAATGCACGAAGCAGTTCTCTGGTCTGCACGAGTTTCCTTGTTAATGTATGAGCTATACCCAAAACTTCCCATCAAAGTTACATAACTAGTTGTTACATTACTGTCTGATAATAAGTTTATATTAATATCGCCTGCTAAAATTTCCATATTTGACTTTAAAGAACTAATTCTATTTAAATACGTATGTAGACTAATCAAAAACATATCTATGTCACTGGAAGGGGATCGATACAGACAGTTAATAGCAAACATATTAGAATTGTTAGTAATTTCTACTCTAGTGAATGTTAGGTTGTTTAATACTACTTGAGAAACTCTGTGTTCTAAATCATTATCTATGTATACCAAAAGACCATCGTTTTGATTTAATTTTGAGTTATTGTAATAAACCTGGTAACCTGCCATATTGTAAAGTGGTAAATAAGAAATATTCCACGTTTCACTTAATATGATAACATGGACATGAATCTTTATAGAATGTAGAAAAATTTGTAGTTCTTGAAAATTTTTATTAACGCTTCTTATGTTAAGTTGTAATATATTGAGCCCTGCCATTTGACCCACCTTAGCACTAAATTGATCAATATTGCAACTCAGCGTCTCAATCTCAACCTCCTCCACCAAACCTTCATCGCCACGCAGTATATCCATTAAAAAATCGTAATAGTTCGGCGCTAAAAAACCAAAATAATAATAAGCAATAATAATTTAATTACATGATTGCAAAAATAATTTTTTTTTTACATCAAAAAAGTATTGTTTACTTGTTTATTAAATTATGTATAGAAAGGATTTAGAGATAGTACAGTATAATGAAAAAAAAAAAATAAACAAATAAATAAATTTTTAATTGTCTTCATCTAAATCTTCCTCCTCCCTTTCAATGGCCTTTGTATATGTAAGGATTCCCTCATTTGTATTCACATATATCACTCCATTTTTAGACCATACGTTTTTAAACCCATATTTACTTGCAGCTTGGTTTAATATTTTTAAGTTTTGTGATGTAAGATCTTCCTTTATTGTAAGCCCCGTGCCTTTTAATTCTTTTTTCATTGAATATATTTTATTTTTGATTTTTAACTCCCTTAAAGTAATTACTACACCTCTCGGCTTGTTTTTTTGCTTCTTTCCAAATCTATAACCTCTTTCAACTTGACCTGCGGTTAAATTTATCTTTAGTTTATTGTTAAGGATATCCAAAAGGTGTTTTTCAATGGTCTCATCTTTTTTTTCAGGTAATCCAAAAACCACAATGTTTTTTATTTCTAATGCCTTGTTCAAGGCTATTTATTTTATATTGATAACGGGCTTCATTTTCAGTAACATTCCGTTTAAATTCTTGAAAATAACAATCCATTTACAATAAATGCTCGAAATGACACCGGTTTGCATCAATACATCTTTTAATTTATTGATTGTCGCGGTTATCCAATCGAGATGGTTACTATTAATATTATTTATTTCGTCGATCACTTAGCTTGAATTTCTAATGTATTATCGCTGTTTTTAAAATATATTTTGTTTTTCAAAGTTCCTCAAAGAAACGTGTAAAGTGGTGTTAAATCAGGACTGTTAGGCTGCCAGGATATAACACCATATCTCCCAATCCAAAAATCCAACTTCCGTTCGGTAACCTAGGCAACGTTATGCGGAGGTGCGCCATCCTGTTGCCAAATTATGGAATTAGCCACGTTTAAAGGTAACTCATCTACACGATTTTCTACAGCATTTAAAAGTTCCATATATCTTGCTCCTGTCAGATTGTTCTCAAGAAATATTTGACCAATAATCTTGTCACTTAACATACCGCACCATACATGTAAGGAACGCCTTCCAGATCTTTTTGTTGCCAGGATTTTGTGTTGATTAAGGTCAACCCAAAAATGCAAATTTTTTGTATTGGGTAATCCCGAGGTGCAAAAAGTGGAATCATCAGTCCATAAAATGTTTGAAAATAACTCCCAATCTTGTTCTAGTCTAGCTAAAACATCTTTAGAGAAATTAAGCTTTCTTTCTTTGTCGCTTTCACTTAATTTTTGGTGTCTATGGAATTTATATGGATGCATGTTTGATTTTTTTTAAGTTTTAAAAACTTTCCAATATGATTTGTCTAAATCCGCCATGGCTTCGCGTATAGAATTCAGTGGATTTTCTAGAAACATTGAAATCTGAGTTACAAAATCAACTAGCAACAGCTAACGATTTTATGTTACCTTGAAAATAGAGAAGAATTTCCAATTTCTTCTTCCGAATACCCCATTTTTGTGAAGAAATATAAACAATTGCAGCATATTCAATAAGCCATTATTATTTTGTCTAGGCCTACTTATGTTATTTATTAAAATTGTAATTATTAACACAACCTTTTAAAATAGACCATACAAACTATATATATTTGAAACAAGAATAAAATTTTCCACCAGAAGAGCGTGTAATAGCGTTAAGAAAACATGAAGTTGTAAAATATTTGCCATTTTTGATCTTCATTTGTTTCGTCTTATAGAATTTCCTAAAAATTCATGACAGATCCTACAACTTTAGTGGTTAAAGTTTTTTTGATATCTTTTCAAATGAGTAAGTTAGGTGGGTGGTCAAAATATAACAGATCAATACCTGTACAAAATTTCGTGAATCAGGCTATCTTCGATATGTACAATGCTGCCGATAGAGTCGTTTAGCTTCAAAATTTACCATTGGAAAGACCATAAATAAAATGCATATCGGAATATTCTTGGTTTCTGAACTAACTCAACCATCATTAAATAGCTCTAGCTAACTTCGGAAACATCAACTAATAAAATTATTTGACACTAAACGTCAAAAATAGTATATTACAATTTACAATACAAGTACGGTAGGCCTTCGGCTCATTTTGTTAAACATCATGCACATGCGGTAAAGACACCTACCGTAAGTGTATTGTACGATATTTTATCTACAAGCATGTTTTAGGGCACCAATATTAAAAACTCTAAAAGAGCACTGTTTTAATTTACCCCGTAGGTGCCTCGTAAGTCGTTATCAACAATGCATTAACATCAGGTTGCTAGGGAAATAAATTATAGAAATTTAATAGTTGGGTTTTATATGACAGATGTAAAACTTGTCAACGGAATAAACGATAATTATTTTTGTAACCATTTCGTGAAAGTGTATTTTACGTCCTTTAAAAATGGAAGTCAGTAGCAGCAGTGATGATGAAATTCCAAAGGAAGTTCTGGACATTGCTAAAGCAGCTACCCTTAATTTATTGCCGGATAAATCACGGCATAGATATGAGAAGGAATATGGGCTCTTCATGAACTGGAGTTCATCAAAGAAAGTTAAAGCAATTAGTGAAGATGTGATGCTTGCCTATTTTGTGGATAAATTTAAGGACAGTAAATCATCCTCTTTGTGGAGTTATTACTCAATGCTCAGATCTACTATAAGTATCAAAAATAATGTCGACATAAGCAGGTATGCAAAACTGATGGCATATTTAAAAAGGACTCTGTGAGATACAAAGCTAAGAAATCAAATTCATTCTCCAAGAATGAGGTTGTAAAATTCCTTGTTACGGTACCAGATGAGGAGTTTTTATTAATGAAGGTACTTAATTGCGATTTTTTTAAAATCTACTTTTAAATAACAACTTATTTGCTTGTTTCAGGTGGCACTCATTGTGAGCATCGCTGGGGCATGTCGCCGAGTGGAGTTATGTAAAATGAAAATTGAAGATATTAAGGAATTTGAAACCCACCTTGTTTTAACTGTCCCGGATACAAAGACACATGTAGATCGACAGTTTACGTGGAAGGATTTTCATCAGACATTAATAATATTTCAATTTTCAAGAAGTATAGAGCCCTTAGACCCGATCATACTGCCCATACACGGTTATTTATTGCATATAAAAAAGGAAGATGCACTATCCAACCACTGGGTATAAATACTTTTGGAAAAATAGGTACCTTCTCAAATTGCACCATATTTAAAGTTGTCCAGTCCCAAAGAATATACGGGACATTGTTATCGAGGGACGTCAGCTACATTATTAGTAGATGCTGGCGGGGATATCATGAGTTTAAAAAGACATGGTGGATGGAAGTCCTCCAGTGTTGCGGAGGGCTATATTGAAAATTCGGTGCAAAATAAAATAGGAATTGCAAAGCAAATAAATGGTGTAGAAGAATATGCAGAGAGAACCTCATGTTTTAGTAAATCTGTAAATTTCAATTCTTGTGTCTCATAGGACAGTAAAACACTTCCTTCATCGATATCGTTTGGAAATGTTACAAATTCTACAATTAATATTAATATTTCTTAATTTCTAAGTTTGGATTAGTTTAGAAATTTAAATATGTAAGTATTTGTTATACATATAATGTTTATTAGAGTTTCTTTTAAAAATAAAAAATATACTTGAATAATATAAAAACTTGTTTTTATAGTATGTAATTACTTACAGCACTAGTGCGGTAAAGTGATACTTACCGCATTCAAATCAGTGCGACTTACCGCACGCTTGTAGATAAAGTTAAGAAACGGAATATAAAGTATGAGCTGTCCCAGTCAACTACTTTTGTTTATTTTGTTACGTAGATATTACTTGGTTTGCATCGACGGCTATTTTTCGCCAATAACCAGAAAACGATGACAGATACGAGAAAATGTAGGGGATCAAAATATTATATCAGTATTTTTACAGTATAGTATAAGTTAATAAAAGACTCTAAAAAACGACATTATGTGAACAAATTAAGTGCATCTGAGAATAAATCAAAATGTGCGTGGGAATTAGTTAGTAAGATTCGGGGTACAAAAAAGAAATGCGAAATACGTACAAAGGGCAACTTGTTACAAGCTGCAAACGATTTTAACACTTATTTATCCACCGCAGCTCCCAATTTGTTAACTCAGCTAGAAAATAGGCCATACTTTGCTAAAATAGAGCGTTGCCCCGAGACGATTCCCATAAAATTGTCAGACTCACAAGAAATCCTAAATATGGTCAATAATCTAAAAAACAAATTAAGTAGTGGACATGAAGAAACTTCAACTTCTTTAATTAAGTATATGATTGAACCAATTATTGTGAACAACTGGTTTACATAGTAAATAATACATTTAAGTACGGATTATTTTCTGACCAACTAAAACTAGCCATAGTAGTCCATATATTTAAAAAGGCGATGAAACAAAGGCCGAAAATCACCGTCCTCATAGTTTGCTCCCATTATTTTCAAAAATTCTTGAGCGGATAACGGGTAACCGTATTATGGAGTTCATGTTAAGCCATGATCTCTTTAACGGGGTTTAACATGGATATTTAAAGGGCAGGTCGACTCAGACAGCAGTGTTTCAGTTTGTTTAGGGGATTTTAAGATCCTTGGGTGACGGAATGATCCCCTTGGGAGTATTTATTGACCTCTCAAAGGCATATGATACATTGGACTATAAAATCTTGCTTGACAAGTTGGAACTGTATGGAATTCGAGGAATGGTCTTGAGATGGATCAGATTATACCTATCGGAAAGGTACCAAAACGTGACAATAGGTAAGGGAGAGGACCGCGTTACATCTAATAGAGCGGAAATAAAACTAGGAATACCATAGGGAACTGTATTGCGACCTTTACTATTCATTATCTATATATTACAGAACTACTTTCTATCGAAAATAACTGTACTTTAACAAATTATGTGGATGATTCCAATTTCCTTATAGTGGCCCCAAGTCTGCCAAGTATTAATATAAGAACTGAACGAATAATGATGGAAGCAAATGAGCGGTTTGCCAAAAATAAGCTTGTGTTAAATAGATCAAAAACAAATGCTATACTATTTAAAACCACGAGGTCTATATACATTGGAAGAAATGGAGCATATCGTTGTAAATAATGGTCAACTAAAACTGTCAAAGACGACAAAATTCTTGGGAATGGTCTTGAATAGTACACTATCATGGGATCATCATGTAGAATATGTTTTTGGTAAACTGAATAGGGTTTGTTACACTTTACGCATTTTAGTTAGATATCTGGATAGGTAAACATGTAAAATGGTCTACTATGCAAATTTCGAATCACACGTCAGATACGGAATCCTTTTGTATGGGAAATGTAGGGACGTTGAACGATTGTTTATATGTCAAAAGAGACCAATATTGGTTCTCAATATCAGACAATGTTGTAGAGGCAAATTTAAAGAGAACCATCGTCTTACTGTCCCTGCAGTTTACATACAGGAATGTGTTTTATGAGACGAATGCACTTTTTACTTAAATGGTAAGGTCAACAATCAAAACTGTTGTTATTGGAGCGACCTCAATCCTCACATTTTTAGAGAGGGGCATACGCAATACCCTCAAAAAATAAATGTTTGGGCGGGTATATTAGGCAATAGTATCATCGGTCCCCTCTTTATCAATGGAAATCTAAATAGTGATATTTGCAGAAATGTTAGACACAGCTATAGAACATCTTATAATTCGTGAGGTGGAAAATCAAAGGGACGCCAATGGGAATGTTGCTCTAGATGAACATTTGCTCCACTTCCAACAGGACGGAGCGCCTCCGCATTATGTACGCCCAGTAAGAGATTGGTTGGATAATCATTACCCAGAGCAGTGAATTGGTAAGAGGGGACCCATAGAATGACCACCTAGGTCACCAGATCTGACACCGCTGAATTTTTTCTTATGGGGTCACTTGAAATCCGTTGTATTTGAAACTCAACCAGATTCCATTGAACAATTACAACAAAGAATTGTACAGGAGTGTAGAGCTATTTCACCTGAAACTCTTGAAAACGTCCGAAACCAGTTTGAATACCGGCTGTACTTGTGCTTAAAGAAGAGTGGAACCCATTTTGAACAATTCATAAAGTAGGAAAGGTGAGCTTTCCAGTATTTCATTATCATTATCATAATTTTTCAAGGAGTTGCATTATTTAAATGTTTATTTAAATACATTTCATTAATTTGTGCATGAGGTTAATAATCACAATTTTGAAAAAAAACATAATACAGTTTATGTAGAATTTTATAAGGAACACAAAAATGGCAAAATAAATAGGGGTTGCTATTTAAAATTTTAGAGGTAGGTGCCCTGGAGGTCAGGGGGTTGAAAGTAACACGACAACAAATGCCTTAAAAAATGTCCCCCTTGATATATCAATTGACGTGTTTCGCCAAACTTTCATACTATCATTGGTAGAGGCAATATTAAATGCTGTTCGTTTTCAAATTGTCACCCTGTATATAATAAGCTGTATATAATGTAATTTTGAAATAAAGAGTGTTTATTATTATTATTATTACAGGGTATCCCAGTAAAAAGTTTAGGAGAGTGAAAGTGTTAGTAGCGCAATAAATGTAACACTCTGAATACTGCTTGTGATAATTTAGACATTTTATCGTAGATATTCTAAAAACGCAAAAGCTACAAGAAAATGACGCCTTTTTGACCGTATGTAGCAAGCATTTTTTCAACGAGCACTATCACTCCCTTAAATATCTAGGTAACATTCATCATAACCCTGTATACAAAGCGGGTTCTATATGAAAAGTGAAAATTTGGCATTTTCGATGTTCAAATATATTTTTTCTGAGTACAGAATCTTAAAATTCACATGAAACTACAGGGTATTACTTAATGATAGGCCATTACTCGGGTTCTTGAATGTATTTTTACGTCAGGATTTTATCCTTTGACATCTGTTATTCATTGTGTACTGTTTGGGTATTATCGTTTACAGAAATTTTGATATCGGCTCTTGCCTTAAATAATTTTGGTTCGTGCGTTTTCTTTTAAAAGTTTTTGTCTGCAAAGTTTTGGCGCCTTTTTCTATTATATTTCATATAGTGCCTCTCTACTATGGATTTGGATTGGGACCAACAGGAAGCCAGTTTTTTGGTAGTTTGTATGTCGTGTCTTGTCTTGATCTCGTATGTGAGTCTGTGATTAGTGGGTTTGTCGATACGTCTGTGCGTCGGTAATAGTCTTTAATAATTTTCAAGAAAAACTCGTTTATAGTCTGCATTTAAATGTCACGGTGAAGCACTCTGTTGGATGTATATCTAGGTACGTCCGCGATAGTTTTTAACGCCCTGTTCTGAATTACCTGGAACTTATTAAGCTCCGTTCTGCTTATGTTGCACCACGAAGGTGCACCATAAGTGAGAACCGGCCGGACCAATACCTTGTAGAGGTTGACCTTAGTCCTATTTGAAAGTCTACTCCGCCTGTGAAGCAGGGGGTAGATAGAGCCTAATTGTCGCAATACAAGCTTTACTCTATTAATTAAATTGAGCCTCCAGTTAAGCCTTCGGTCAAATATAAGTCCCAGGTATTTCACCTCCTGGCACCAGTTCATTTGAACTCCATTAACCCGAAGCCTTGTTTCAGGCCTGCTCACGGTGCTTTTTGAAAAAAAGATGACTTTCATCTTGGCGGGATTCAGGCGAATCTTCCAAGCCGAAAGCCCTTTTTCCAACTCGATTACATGACGCTGCATCCGACTGACGACAATGCGCGGTGATTTAGAAGTCGAAGTAATTGCTGTATCGTCAGCGAAAAGATAGAGCTGCGTAAATCTATCTCGCGGAATATCATGAGTATAAATATTATACAACATCGGAGAGAGAGGTGAGCCTTGCGGCACTCCCGCCCTGATGCGTTTATTCGAAGAAAGTGCGTTCTCTGACGAGACCGCAAAACTTCTATTCTCCAAAAAAGAAGCTACCACCTTGATTAAGTAGTTCGGAGTTCCGAGCCTTATAAACTTTAACAAGAGACCATTGTGTCAGACCTTGCGGAATGCTTTGCTTACGTCAAAAAAAACCGCTCCCGTATGCGCCCTTTTATTGAAACCTTTGACTATATTCGATGTCAGTCGCGTCGTCTGCCTGACTGTGCAATGTTCAGGCCGGAACCCAAACTGTTCGGCAGGCAGAACGTTTCGTGTAAGCACAAAGTCATTGATTCTACTCAAGATTAGCTTTTCAGTGATTTTCCCTAAGCTCGACAGCAGACTAATCGGCCTATAGCTAGCCAGCGCTGTAGGGTCCTCACCTTTTTTATAAATCAGAATAACCATTGCGTGTTTCCATGCAGCCGGGAAGTGGCCTTCTTTGATTATAGCCTGGGATATGCCTACTATGTTCCCCAAAGCTTTGTCAGGTAGATTTCGCAACGCCGCATTTTTTAAACCGTCAAAACCCGAGGCTTTTTTAATATTCAAAACGCTTATTAGGGACTTAACCTCGTTTAAGGTGACTTGGGGAAAGGCCTGAAACGGGTGATTGATTGTTTTATAAATATGTATCGTCCTTGAGACCCTCTCATCTCGTAACGCGTCATTGGTCGGGTTTTCGCTGAACTGATCGCAAAGTTTGTCTGCGATCAATTCAGCTTTATCTTTGGCATCGATTAAAACCATACCTGTCTCCTGATTTTTCAGGTGGGACATAGGTGCTCGTGCGCCTCTGATCAAGGTCCTGGTCATTCTATAGATGGAATTATCCGCCATAGAAAGACTTTGGACCCTGTCGTCCCACATGTTCGATTGCCGTTCAGTCAACAAATCCCTGACTACCTGTAGCTGTCCGATGAGCCTCCGCCTTGATGCGAGGATCTCCAGTACGATACGCCCTATTCTTCAACCGATTTTTAATTCTTATGTGATTTTTTATTTCATCAGATAAAGTCCCGTATTTTGAATACCCGGACACTTTTGTAACATAAGTTTGGGCCAACGCTGCGTTGATGTCATCTGTGATCTTACTTACTGCATTGTCAATGTCCAGTGGACTATGTAGAGGTTGTAACACCTCTACATTTTTCATTATATTAGTATACCTTGGCCAGTTTGTTGAGGTGCGGGATACAAAACCTCTACCTTTTTCGAGGGGATTACCCACTTCTATAACGACCGGTACATGGTCTGAGGTCAGATCACAGATGACCGATGGCTGAGACATTTGAACAGCATTTTTGACAACAAAAATGTCCAAGATATCCGCGTAAAGCAATGCGTGGGCTCCTCCGGCGGTAGAATGTGGTAGTTTAGCGCTTCAGAAAATTCATATAGGGAGCGCCCCCTTGGATTTGTATACCTACATCCCCAGACCGTATGTTTGGCGTTGAGGTCGCCCCCTATAATCGTTCTATTGTTATTTCCAAAAATTTTTTGTAAGCAGTTGCCTGTGAAATTTACCGACGAACTACAGTAAACAGATCCCAGGTGTACGCGTTGAATGTCTTTGAATCTAATAGAAATGAAGGTCCCTTCAATATGGGAACAATTGTCAGGACCTGGTACAACTTGAGCCGAAATGTGCTTCTTAACCAGAATCATAGTTCCGCCCCCGCGTCTACCTAGGCGATCGTTCATAAATATTGTGTAATTTGGGAAAGAAAACCTCTCTCCCTTTAACCATGTCTCCTGGATAAGAAACACATCTATCTCATGTCTCTCGACAAACTCGATAAGTTCGAGTCTCCGTTGCTTGATTGAATTGACATTAAATGTAGCGAGCTTAATATATGCCGTCTCCGGTTGCGCCGTCATTTAACCAACGGTTTTCTGAAAAGCACCCACGATAGATTTAAGTTGAGTCTCCATTATCTTAGTGAACTGCGCCAGGAAGCTCTGCATTGTGCTTTGCAGAGCTGCTTCCATAGCGCCGGGTATTGGTTTTTCTTGCGACGGAATATTTGCGGTCGCCTTCGCATTACCATCACTAGCCAGTTTACTAATGTCTTGTTGTCCCCAGCGAAAGTTGCTTTTCGGTGTGATGTCATTGTTGTTTTTATATTATTATTAATAATATTCTTTCTTAAATTGGTCGGGTGCCGTGGACAACCCTTGTAATTCGCGGGGTGATCACCCTCGCAATTTGAACATTTTGCCTTCTCTTCTCTTGGTTTGGTGCATTGGAACGAGAAGTGGTCGGCAGCACACTTCAAACGTTTGACCGGTGCAGTGCACCGAAATTGTGAATGTCCAAACAACTGACAGCGATGGCACTGCGAAATAGTGGCGCGCGCTCGCTGCGCTTCGACTCTAATGGACATAGAGTCCAGATCTTTTAGATCAAAGATCGTCTTTTCCGTCCGCGGCAAGAAAACCAATACCAAGGGCAATGGGGCCCCGTTACGACCGTGCCATCGGATCACTCGTGATGGATTATAACCAAGATCTTTTAGGTCACCTTTGATCTTTTCTTCAGTCCAGGTTTCCAGGACGCCTCTGAGTACAACGTGTAACTCTTTTTCGTCCTGGAGCCTGAACGAGTGGTGATATAGATTATTAGCAACAAGGAATCCGGCACGGTCACAGCGCGACCATAGTCTACCTTAATTGTGCGCAAGTGACTAGTAATTTCATTAAATTTTGTCTTGTCCCTGATGATGATCGGAGGGACTCGCAGTTTTGGCGGGCCAGTCTCCGATACACCATCAGTGACGGCGTTTGAATTGCTCGGAACGGGGGATTTGATTTGTGGCGCGGATGCCTCGGTACGACGACCAGAAGTTTTTTGATTGGATTGTGATACTTTCTGCGTCAAATGATTGGTTAGTGCGATATTGTTTGTTTGTAGATTCGGCCACGCAGAAGTACCGGCCACTTTTTTATTATTACTTTCAGTTTCGGCGTTCTTGTTGGATCGTTTTCTAGTACGTCTGGTCTTTTGACTAGACCACTGCTCGCTACTAACGTCAGATTCAGACACAGAATCGATTTCCATGTCTGAACCAGCATGTAATACCTTGATATCGTCAATATTGACCTGTAAACTGTTAAGTTTGAGAACAGCAGCCGAGTCTGGTGTCGGTCCTTGTACCTAATTTTGTCAAATTACCTGTATTTGTCAATGAACTGTCAAACATTTTGTCGATTTTTAAGTTTAAATTAATATTATTGTCTGATTCTGTCTCGTTAATGGTGTTAGTCTTGTACCTACCAATTTCGTCCTTCAATTCCCTTATAGTCTTACTCATCTCCTTCAACTCAGTCGACTTCCTCATACTTTCTTCTTTTATTTGCTTGATCTTATTTAGCCATTCCATATTATTATCATTCATCATCTTACGCCATTTTGCCTCCATTCGTCTTTCACTTGCTTCCATACGCTCTTCAATCGTCTGCTGTACGTCTGTCTGGGTCATGGGCTCGTCATCGGATGGCGGCAGCTTAGTCTCGTTGGGGCGGGGGGCCTCACCCCCGCTTTGAACCTCCATAGATAAGGTTTAAAAATAGATTTACTTTTTGGTGACACTTATGAAAATTAAAAATTCGATACTTCAATACAAAAGATCGAGAGAAATTAACGTCAATGTCAACGACTGCACACTTCAAGGGTTGAAGTGCGACTGCAATGATAGGCCATAATTCCAAGGGCGCATTCCTAAATCAAATTAAAATAGAAAAGGTCATATAAGTACGTGCCCTAAAAAGTCTGGTTTTCAAGATACAGGGTGTCAAAGTTTAAGCAAAAATAGGTTTTTTATTAATATCTTAAAGATCCTTCCGCCCATGTTGGTGAAATTTGGCAGTGTGGTTCGCTGTGATAATTCACCTCACTTTTATTGAACCAATCAAAACGCTTATTTTCATAGCAACCACCTTGGTAACGGTCGTCTTACCCGATAAGACTACCGCTAGCTCGAAAAGACGCTTTCGAAAAGACGCTTGTAGCTTTTTTACTTAAATAAAAAATTAGTAACACCTCTAACTTGTATATTTACCTTTATCAGACGGCCTTCATTTTTATGTTCAGTAAATTATCCAATAAAATACACCGCTAGAGGCGGTTTCTTATCTTCATACCTTCGTTTTTCACTCGAAACTCGATTTTCCAAGAAAATTTTCACTCAATGTAATTTTTACTTATAATCAAAGATAAGACCCTCGAGCTAAAGCTTTTGGGATCATATCAGATTATAAGTAAAAATTACATTTCGTAAAAATTTGTCAGAAAATCGATTTCTTGTTAAAAACATCGGTATTACCGATAAGACGCCTCCTCTATCGGTATATTACTGTTGATAAGACGCTAACAGTCTTACGAATAATATTGACAAAGAAAATGTACGCCACTGACTTGCTTAAAAATTTTATATTATTCTCGGGTTAGGCAGCTAAAAATACAACTTTTGTGCCTCTTAATATTTTTTCGTATCTTACTCGTTTTCGAGAAAAAGAATAGAAACCACTTTATTGCAAGTCGAAAAATTTTCTTTCTCGAAAACGAAGTCAGATACGAAAAAACATCAAGAGACAAAAAAAGTTGTATTCCGAATTACGGCCCATTATTAAGTAACACCCTGTATACAACCTTTGTTTAATCTTCAGATACATTTAATGGGAGGAAAGACCTTGTATTGTATCTGTGATCTTGTAACCAGAAATTTTCTTTAATATCTACGCAGACTAACCCAACGGTACTTATAAATTTAGATATAGGTAGGTATCTTACTTAGGCAAAAAATATACAACCACTACTGTAATAAATATTGAAAATACGAATGCTGTACACAGTACAGTTAGCTTTATTTTGGGCGATTTTAATATTACGTAAGGTACAGTAATATTCTTGAAATTGCAGAAAAAATCTCTTTGTCTGGCACCGACAGGGAAGATGACCGTTAGGTTCTTGAAATTGTGCAAAAAAGTGAAGGTCTAGTCGTAAAAGTCCTAAATAAGCATAAAAATTGCATCTATTTGTATAAATTTTTAACGTTTTATAGAGCAGGGTCTGCATAATTTTGGATAAGTTTACGTAACGTTTAAATCGAAGTAGGTAACGTCATAAAAAAAGTAGGCACTTTTTTTAGGTAACTTTGTGCAATTGCCTATACAACTCTCATAAAAAAAGGTTTTGTTGTACAACAATAAAATATTTATTTTTATTGAACAGCATTGGCTTTTTAAAAGGATATTGCAATTTTTTTTAAGATGTTCCGTAATTAGTCTTTATGGTGGTATATTGACTGTTCTTGATCTTTGACGTAACAGCGCATTCATTCCCCTCGGCCTCAAAAATCACTACTTCAATATAGTTCGCCACACAGTTTCTGAAGAGGAAGGGCGGTAAAATGCATAACAGTATAGGCGTACGTAATAATTCTTTTTTATTTAGTCTTGAATTGCGTAAAATATAAAAACAAATACCTAGTGATTTATTGACAATTACTGCCCTTGCTTAATTATTAATTCCTTTACCTTTTATAGATTTATTCATTTTACAAACATCAATGTTTAAGTATGATTTATTATAAATAAAATATAATAATTTTAAATTCCGGCAATTTCTGAAGGTGTCGAGATCTGCGTATTGTCCCTACTAATTCAATATCATATACGATAAAAAGAGACAAAACCGTTAGTCAGGGACAGAAATCCACGCTGATTGCTTGATTTCGGCGTGGGTTGCCAAATTTACCAAAACATATTATTATGCTCACCGCTTTAAGAATGTAATAACTTATGAGCGATTATAATTTGCAATGTGAAGGGGAAAAAATCAACGTAACATATGTTACAGGGTATACAATATATAGGGATATGCATACGTCTCATTGCTTTAAGTAATATATTTGAATTACATACAAATTTATATTTTATGGAAATTTAAAGAGAGCAGAAGTACTGCAACAATGTTAAGTTTTTTGTTTGGATTCCTTTCGTAGCTCACCAACCGTGTGGCGAGCTTTGGTAGTATTTTAATAAATTTGAAAAAAATCATGAACTGGAGCAGCTTTTCTCATTGATAAAAATGCTTTAAAATATATTTTATATATTTTATTTATATTATTTAATAGCTACTAAATTAAACATAAAATATGGGCCTGCAGTTGACCATTTTCAAACACGTGACTTTGACAGGTCGGCCATTTTGCCTGGAGGACAAACAAAGGTTCATGACCGTTTATGCTAACGGCTTATTCTTATTAGACTCTTTCGGATTAATTTAATAAGCTTTAAAGTAATTTTAGGATTCATTTGTGATCATTTCTACGATGTATCAATGCCTGTGCTACCTGGACTTAAATAATTTTTCGTGTTCCAACTGTATTCCTATCGTAATACTTATTTGAACTCTCTAGTGCGTTTAATTTAAAATTTCAAAACATGGAAAGAAGTGAATATTTAAAGACTTATCGACTTATTAGATTGTAAGTAGGTTTCTGTCGATCTGTTGAGCCATTAGAGGCTTTAAAAAAAATTTATGTACCCAAATAAGTTGGAAAAAAAATATTATTAAATTCCGTATGGCGTAAAGGCGTATGTAGGTTTAAATAAATTCTGTGAACTAAAATGCTCATAAAAAAACTTTATTTGCCGAAATAACTTAGAAAATAATTTTTTTCCATCTTAAGGGGTTCTAAACGAAGCCTATATGTCGCAAATGGCGTAAATCGACTTATTAGACTGTAAATAGGTTTCTGTCGATTTGTTGAGCCATAGGGGCTTTAAAAAAAATTTGTGCACCGAAATAAGTTGGAAAAAAATAATGATTAAATCCAAAATAGTCTAACTGGAGATTTGAGGGCGTATGTACGTTTAAATAAGCTTAAATATAGATACGATGCAAAAATTAAAATTATTGTTGATATTGATCCTAATCGGCTCAGAGAGACTGATTTTGGAAATTTAATGTCTGCCAGAAGTAGCAAGGATAGACTTGATAAACTACCTTATATTGACACATATTTTTTAGACTGGCCAGCAGCTGAAGGCGCACAAAGGCTTGCAAGCATAAAAATTTTAAGAAGAAAGTTAAGCCCAATGCTTATGTCGTAGTCGGCAAGATACGATGAAGTTTCAATAATGTTTGGGGTTTGGATAACTCTGTTACTATTTCATTGGGGCCTAAACCCACAGTAACAATTTAACATGTTATATAAAATCAACTTCATCATGGGCAAAAAATAATTTATTAGACGAGTAGAAAGCTTTCGATGCCAGTAAACGTTTCACTCTTTTCTTGTACTACCTCATTGGTAGATCCTGTGCTGTCTTTGAGAGAGATATATTCATGAATAAATAAAAAATCACAATAAGTAGATAGAGTTTTTATTTATTTCACATTCTTTTATCCGCTTCTCCAAACTATAATATATTCTAACAGTACTATTAGTACAGTCTTCGAAAAGTTTGCATAAATTATTCATACTTAATTCACTCTGTGTGGCTCAGCAGGGTGTACAGGTTACACACTGTAATTTGTATCCACTTTTAACATAAATAAATGAATTTGAAAAAAAAAAAATGTTTGTAGCAAATTCTTCCATACTTTCATTGGCTGTCACTTAAAGGGTCCCTTTTTAAAACTCTTCTCTACATTTTACGCCGTTCTTGTAAGAGTCGATTATGGTTTTCTACACCGTTTTAAAGAACTGCAGGAATTCTAAAATATTGTACATTGTCCCTATTTCCCCTCATCCCACAATTTACCACTGAACAAAAGGACGGCATTTTTATTTAGGACACTTTAATTATTATATAAATACATGTGAGAACTTTGTTCTCTAGCCACTTGCTGAGACCTTATACAAGAAGGATTAACCAAATTATGCTAAAACAGCTATTCTCTGGGCTACATGCCCCAACGAGCGCTGAATTTAATAGCACAATTTGGCGTATTTTGACTAACACTGTTAGTACTAAAATACAGACTCAGATTGCAGAAACTACCGGGAAAGAAAAGAATGAATCTTTATGTCCAATGATAGGTTGCTACGCTGCTGCTACCTGTAGACCGGTTTCGAACTCTTTGGTTCTCGTCAGTACAGGGCAAGCATGACAAGCGAGGTGTGCTGCATAATTTGGTTAATCCTTATTGTATAAGGTCTCAGCAAGTGGCTAGAGAACAAAGTTCTCACATGTATTCATATTATGAACCACTTGCCAAGTAGTATTTTCTTACTATTTATTGTGTTTATAGTACCATACGGTATCTTTCACATCAGATTGCTAGAAACTTCTGGAGGATGGCGCCACCTGTATTGTACTGTCTAGGCAGAACAATATTGTGGCTATAGGGTGTTTCGATTTTCCAATGGTAGGTGTGCTCGCTTGTCATGCTTGCCCTGTACTGACGAGAACCAAAGAGTTCGAAACCGGGCTACAGGTAGCAGCAGCGTAGCAACCTATCATTGGAAATAAAGATTCATTCTTTTCTTTCCCGGTAGTTTCTGCAATCTGAGTCTGTATTTTAGTACTAACAGTGTTAGTCAAAATACGCCAAATTGTGCTATTTAATTCAGCGCTCGTTGGGGCATGTAGCCCAGAGAATAGCTGTTTTAGCATAATTTGGTTAATCCTTATTGTATAAGGTCTCAGCAAGTGGCTAGAGAACAAAGTTCTCACATGTATTCATATTATGATTACCACTTGCCAAGTAGTATTTTCTTACTATTTATTGACTTTAATTATTAGCACAACGAACAGATATCTCTAATTAGGGTCAAGATTCAAGGCAAACTGTAAAAAAAACTTGAATTTGTAACCCAACCGCTTGTGTTTTTATTTACTTTGTTTGTCCTACAAGCAATATAGCCGCCGACCCTCTGACGTCATATGAAAATGATCAATTTATCTTTATAGGAGAAGTCTATCAACTAACTAAACTAACCCTCAACTAACCCTATGTGGAAAATAATGACTGTAATTACTATTGCGGATCAATCCAGGCAATATATCAGTTCAAATATTATTTTAAATTAATAATCAATCTATATTAATATTTATAAGGCGACTAAATATCACTTTCCTCTTGTTCTTAGAAACATCAGCTATGCATAGGATTTTAAAATTTATTTTCTATTTTACACCTCAATAAAAGCATATTTAACAAAGCCTTATTTGCAACACTTTTCTCGTAAACATCTTGCTCTAAATACTCGTAATATGCAAAATAGCACTTCTCAGTCATATTTATTACACCCTTTCCTAAAAACTCTTTGAATCCCTCGCCCTTTTACCTAGACACTAAACTGTTATCAGTCGACCTTGCCTGTCGATTTTAAAAGGGGTGAAATGACAGAAATTGTTATATTGGTTCCTTATTGCGCCAATCGGTTTTACCCTTAAGTTTGTCAACATTACGTAAAGGGTACACAAAATGAGAGCAATAAAAATATTGGTAAATAAGGCTTATTTTTATTTTAAAGCGTTCAAAGGTGCCGGCCAAAAATTAAAGAAAGGGGTTTTATGGAAATGTTGTATTATTATACCACGTCGTGACTAACAGTGGTTGTATAAAAAAATGGCAGTCGTAAAAAAATAAATACATATGCCTAAGAACCAGTTTACAGACGTATTTTAAATCCGACGCTAGAAAGGAATTTTTAAAAACTAGTTTAGAAAAGTTCTGAAAGGGGTATTTATATACAGAGTGTTTATTAAGTACTTGTGCAAACTTTAAAGGGTGAATCTTCGACTAATATTAAGATAAAAAGTTCATATGAACACGGACCCGCAATGGCTTGGTTCTTAAGATACCGGGTGTCCAAAAAGTCTATGTTTGGTTTCTTGATTATATTTTTGTTCAGTAATAAGGCAATTTGATGAAATTCGAGATACTGGGAGTATTGATGATGAGAAACTCAATTATTTACTTAGTTTTTTGTTTAATGTTAGATGGCGCCACATACAGTGTTTCACCTGGATTTAAATAACAGACTAGACAGACCTATTCTCCATTTAATTTTACATACAAAAGATATTCTTATTATTTGTCGTTGAAAGCAGCCGTTTTGGGAAACAGCGGGTTTAAAGTTAAAACTGCGGTGGAATTTTGTTAGTTAAATCATTAAGAGTTTTTGAAAAATAAGCCAAAAAAGTATTTATCTAGCGTCATATGAATTTTTACACTATCACTTTACAAATTACTATCACCTATCACCAAATTAGTGAAAATCAGATAAAAATAAATATTCCCAAAAAGCGTGCTGCATCTTTCCTTTGCAGAGGCAGTACACAAGAGAACAGTAGGTACATGCATGGCTAGCCTTAGAAAACAATCCAGAGGTTTCCATGGCAACAGAATCAGTCACGACAGTTGATTTAAAAAACAGACAGTGTTTTTTTTGTCATTTTAATGTTATAAGTAATTATTTATTGTGTAGACTTATGAAGTACAGTAAAACACAATTAAACTCTAAAATTTCCACTATATTTAATTATGAAATGACATGTTTCGCTAACACTGTAGCTTCGTCAGATGACACTGGTATAATGATTGTTAAAAATAATTAATGTACAATAAGGTTCAGATAATTTAAGATAACAATAACTTTATTTATTGTGTGTTATGGTCAAAATCACCATATCAACATAGCCTTTTTCCAGGTCGATCTTGTCATACTAACCTAAGTTTGTTTTCAAATTTTCTGGCTTGCTCCCTAGATGCAAGTCAACAGGTCGACACAGTATATTGTGATTTCCAGAAGACATTCGATCGCGTTAGTCATCGAATGTTACTCTATAAGTTAGAGTTGTATGGAGTCTGCCCCCCACTACTCACTTAGTTTAAAAGTTACCTCGAGGGTCGTACGCAAGTTGTCAAGATGGGTAGTGTTACGTCGAATAAGATCATTGCCCACTCTGGAGTACCGCAAGGTTCCCATTTGGGTCCAGTTCTGTTTTTATTATTTATAAACGACCTGGGCAGTAATCTTCAACATTGTCGCTTTCTTTTTTTTGCAGATGATCTTAAAATTTACTTATGGTTAACCGTGCACCATAGGAACTCTTGGGTGACTTAGGCTGTCACTTAAAGGGTCCCTTTTTAAAACTCTTCTCTACATTTTACGCCGTTCTTGTAAGAGTCGATTATGGTTTTCTACACCGTTTTAAAGAACTGCAGGAATTCTAAAATATTGTACATTGTCCCTATTTCCCCTCATCCCACAATTTACCACTGAACAAAAGGACGGCATTTTTATTTAGGACACTTTAATTATTATATGAATACATGTGAGAACTTTGTTCTCTAGCCACTTGCTGAGACCTTATACAATAAGGATTAACCAAATTATGCTAAAACAGCTATTCTCTGGGCTACATGCCCCAACGAGCGCTGAATTTAATAGCACAATTTGGCGTATTTTGACTAACACTGTTAGTACTAAAATACAGACTCAGATTGCAGAAACTACCGGGAAAGAAAAGAATGAATCTTTATGTCCAATGATAGGTTGCTACGCTGCTGCTACCTGTAGACCGGTTTCGAACTCTTTGGTTCTCGTCAGTACAGGGCAAGCATGACAAGCGAGGTGTGCTGCATAATTTGGTTAATCCTTATTGTATAAGGTCTCAGCAAGTGGCTAGAGAACAAAGTTCTCACATGTATTCATATTATGAACCACTTGCCAAGTAGTATTTTCTTACTATTTATTGTGTTTATAGTACCATACGGTATATTTCACATCAGATTGCTAGAAACTTCTGGAGGATGGCGCCACCTGTATTGTACTGTCTAGGCAGAACAATATTGTGGCTATAGGGTGTTTCGATTTTCCAATGGTAGGTGTGCTCGCTTGTCATGCTTGCCTAACCTTATTTTGCTGTTTCAGTAGTTTGATAAAATCAATTGAATTTTTCTCATTTATTTAACAAAGAATGGAGGGTCTATTACATATTAACTTGATTAATGATTTAGATGATGCAGAGGCGGAAATTTATATCTTTCATATGATACCCCATGGTGCTAAGAAAGGTGCACTGGGGGACTTATCGGATCCTGAGTTTGCCAGAATGTTTAGACTAAACAAATTTGTATTAAGGCAATTGGTGTAAATTTTAACACCATACGTGTTTCCTAAAAGAATCCTTAAACATTCCTTTTTGGTGAAAGTATTCGTAAACTCAAAGGCATTTGCTTTTGTTTGCCATTAACTTGAGGCATTCTAAATGCAAAATAGAATTTAAAAAGTTTTACAGGGTAGAAGTTAGGAAATGTCTCAAAAACAAAAGAAAATCCGGATTTATTCTTGTCACCATTTTTAGGTATTTCGAAATAACTTAAAAACTATACAACTTTTATTAAACCTTAAAGCGAACACACATATTAAATCATCTAAGACATTCCCCATTTACCAACTTTCACTCTCTTATAATATGTACAATACTGATATGGACTCGAACTTTTGACACTCAGTGTAATTTTGAGAAAGAGAGAAGCAACCATCCCATTAACCCATCCCAAGTATTAAACTGTAAACACATTAACCAAACGTTCCACCGGATTTCCAAACCCATGCCAAATTCAGAAGAAACCTTCTTAGAAAACAGAGAATTGCTCCCTTTCAATTACTGTACCTATAGAGAGCCAATTATCAGCGGTTACCCTTGCTGTAACTAGTGGATTTTTAAAACATATTTTTTACCGAAATTGTTCTGAGAATATTTCATCCGGAACCGCAATAAATTTAAGACACTGGTGAGTTTAGTGCAATATTTACTGTAGTGTTACAGATACGGTTTTAAATAACTATAATATGTTTTGACCATTAGACGATGAACAAATTTTCTGGAACTACCGACAATAATTCAAATTAGAAAATTAGTCAAGGACTCAAAGACAGTTGGTAAATCCGGTTTAATTTGACAATAATTAACGGAATAAAATTGATATACATATTATAATTTTTTTCTGTTACAAATAATTTCCACAAATAAAATGACGTTGGATTTGTTTGTCTATAGCACCTATAATTTTCTTTAGAATTTTTTAAATGAACACAGGGTCGTAGCCAGACTCGAATGTTAGGAAGGGCCGAAAATATGTTGGAAGGGCGAATTTGTTAAACGTTTTTAATTAGTATATAAGTATAAATTTCTGCAAAACCATGTCGAAATCTATTTTTTCTGCTTTTTTCTTCTCAAATGCTAGGGACACCAAGTCAATCATTCTCTGATGCTCCATTGACATACGCTGAGGACGATTTATTGCCGTTAACGTAGAAGATGCGTGATATATGAAAATATGAAATATGTACCGCCCATTCGATGCGCGATATTTATCGAGAGTTTCATAGAGTAAAGAATGGTATTGTTGCACTGTACTAGCCACGAAGCACCAACTCCGATCGATCGCAGGTACCCATATCAAACATTCAACAGTCTAAAAATATCGATGAGATAAAAAGGAAGTCGGATTTTTACTCTTTCTACTCTGTACGTCTTTTGCGTATGTAAAATATACGTTAAAAAGGGTTAAGTATCCAAAAAAGTTCGTTAGAGCTATTCAAATACTGATGATTATATGCTATAAGGTTGCACTAAAAGACCTGTCAAAAGGCTAAAGGGCGGTTCCCGTGTCACTCGTGTCAGGTAGTCTGGGAACCTCTTTGAAATTAATTACTTTATAGCGCGCGTTTATGAGATATTACACGCTTCATCGCGCGACTGTTTTGCCGATAAACTGGTTGGACAAAAAAATATAAACACAGTAATACGACAAAGGTGCTTTCGGAAAAATAAAACTATAAATAGTACGAACAAAAAACTTTAAGAATGCATTTTGATGGAATCTTTAAGATAACAATACTTAGCAGTGGCGTATTTAGGATTATGACACGGGGGGGGGGGGGGGAGGTCCATCTTTGCATTCCCATCTAAAAAATGAGCCGCAGTTAGGTGCCACGCCCTTCTTTGGACTATAAAATATTAAAAACTCTACGTTTCGATAGCCCGACCCGAAAAAACGTACAAATAAGCACATTTTTAAATATAAACGCCAATATTTGTATTTTAAATATTAGTTTCTTGAAGGTATATATAACGATCTGAAAAATTTTAAATAATGTTTTGTGTTGTTTATTGCAAGTTGAGCCCGTAGGGGGCGTCCAGACCCCTCGGACCCCCCCCCCCCCCCCTAAATACGCCACTGATACTAAGCATGCCTACGTAAGAAACGACAGGAGTCCTGTTATAATCTCTGGTCACTCTTTTCTAAAAATCATAATATGGCGTAAATAATCCTACCCTTTCACACCTTTACAATTTGCTACTTTTTCTTAAGGGTTGGAATTCCACCGCTTCTTTACATAAAGATGATACCGGGGAAGCTTAGTGTTTGAAAAGAATTAATCACCTCGAAAGTATTCATTACGGGCTGACGCTCTTTTAGTATATAATTTTCGAAAAGACGGTTCTACTTTTTTTGTCGGCACGTTTTGTGCAACGGGTCCACAAGGGGGGGGGGGGGGGCGGGGGTAGCTTCAGCCACTCTATAATCAAAATATCTACAGTAAATCTGCAGCTTCCCTAATTTCCCCCACCACAACCTTGTAGTTTAGAAACATTGCGTTGGAAAACCTATATGATTAGTATAATGTTTGCAAAATCTCCAAGAGCTGCTAAATATTCCCTTTCTTGTAGCTTATCGTACAAAAACCTTTTAAAAACAATCACTAAACTATCGATATCTTTTTAGCGTTAACCACGTTTAAGCATACCAGCATTCGATAAATAAGCATTCATATTCATGTAATGTTATGTACTAATCAGTTACGATTTTTTCATATTTTCCTTAAAAAAAAAAAATGGGATTATTTTGTTACTGACGACTCTATTGTAGTTTTTTTTTGTTGTTATTACAATGACATCTTGGGTATTTAAGATATTTGATATATTATGTAGGACACAGTTTAGGCAATTATTGTGTAAAATTACATAGTATTATAATGACCGGAAGTGGCCGGTTTAAGACCACAAGGTTTATTTGTATAAAAGAAAATGTTGAATATCTAGCCCGACAACTTTCGACCAATGAAAAGCCTGTTTTTTGTATCGTTATCATAGCAACTAAACAAATTGCCGGAAAGTTTTCTCCTCCTTGGGGTAATCTGCATGAAATTATACAGGTCGTCATTCGAGTGTGTGTCTACCAAAACTATTTAAGAAATGTGCATGAAAATTGTCAAGTTGCTTTACGAAATATAATAAGTTTTATAAAAATTATAGGTCAAATAATCTTGCAAGAAATTTCGGCCCCAGACATTGCAAGACTATTATCATTTAAGTACCCACCCAGGGTAATTCCCGACCCGGTACTTTAGGTATGCTTAAGGCACAGAATTAACAATTGTTAATTCTGTGCTTAAGGGATGGTGTTGATATAATTAAATTGTTATAACAATAACACGAAGGGTATTTATTTATGTTTACAGACAGATTATAATAATTTCTTTTGAGTTCTTGAAGTTGTATGTTTTATGACATTTTTTTTAAATGAGTTTAATAAAAAGTGCCCGTAGCCGAGATTAACTTCTTGTAGAAAACCACCACGTTTTGTAAAAGCAAAGAATTAAAAAGGGGTAAAGTATCGTGTCGGTGCATCCGAAAGAATTCTAAATGCTTAGCGAAAGTGGTGACAAACGGTTCTGACGTTACAATAACGAAAGCTGACTTAGTGCATAATCATGGAATAGATGAATGCAAGATACAGAGAAAAATAATTACCAATGCGTGCAAACGAAAAGCTGAAGAAGATTTAATAGAAAAACCTGCTAAGATTATTCGACGAGCTATTGCTACAAATTCTTCAAATGATATGACAATTTCAGACTTTGAGGCTATTCGAAAAAATATTTATAATTGTCATCGGAAATTGCTACCAAGTTCATTACCAAAATCAATTGAAGAAGTTCATAGTGCAGTGAGTGCTTATTCTCTTACAATGATCATAGGTGAAGATTTTATATTCGTAAATAATGTTGAACATTATATAATTATTTTTTCATGCGAAACAAACATTCGTGCATTATGTGAAATGGAAACATTTTATATGGACAGAACATTTTCATACTGTACCAAATATTTTTGTCAATTATTTACTATACATGGGCTAGAAAATGGACATTATATACCGTTAGTATTTTGTTTGTTAAGAGATAAAACAGCGGCCACATACCAAAATATATTTTCTCTGCTAAAATCAACAATATTTGAAATTTTCAGATTGTCGTTACATCCTGTAGAATTCTTTGTAGATTTCGAAAAAGCAATTAATCTCGCATTGCTAAGTATTTTTTCACAAGTAAAAATTAGTGGCTGCCGTTTTCACTTACATCAAAGTTGGTTTAAAAAAATGCAACCTACTTGGTTTGGTTCACGAATTTAAAAATAAAAATTCAGGGGGTCAAGGGTAACAATGGGACATTGTTGCTAAGTTCTCCCTGAAAATAGGTTACTAGAGAAGCTATTAGCTCTTTGCACCGGCTATTTAAATGCTTCGGCATTTTTCACAAATAGCAAACAACGTAATGGACAGAGATATACAGGGTATTTCCTAACTACGATCCGAAACTTCAGAGGGTGATACGTAAGGTCGTTTCAAGAAAAAAAGTTTTTATGAACATGTGTCCGGAGTTGCTTCGTTTCTGAGATACAGGGCGCTGAAGTTTAAAAATAAGACGGTCATAAATATCCTTAAACCGATTTGGTTGGCCCTAACTAGATTGAAATTATTAGGTCAGTGGCGTCTCAGTGGGCACCACAGCCAATTATTATTGAGAAGAAAAAGTACGCCACTGCCTTTTCTTTTAGTTTTATTATTTGTTCAGATTAAGCAACTACAAATACAACTTTTTGGTCTCGCTCCCGTGTGCGCTCTCCTGTTAAATTCACCTGGCAGCGACTCCTGCAATAATGACCGGCTCGTCTGGTCATTGCAAGAGTTTCCTTCTCCGTTTCTGACTGATTCTTGTCGGACGGGCCAGGTGATGCATTTGATTGACAAGAGGTGTCGCTCGAAAGCTACATCTACTTAACATCTACTATTCTACATCGACTTTTTAGGGTCAAGTAGGCTTTCAGTGTTGCTTCCTTTCGTCGGATTCTATAACCTCACTGCCGCGTCTGGGGATGAATCCGACGGAGGGAAGCAACCTTTGAAAACAACTTATTTGGTATAGACACGTGACAAGAATGGCAGAAAATCGAATCCTAGAACTAATAGCTTGTTTATAGGGCTAATCTCCGAGCAGGAAGTCAGAGGGATTATAAATGATCTAAAACGTTACTCTTCTCCGCGCCATAATCAAGTGTCAGTGTTTAATATTTGTAACTTAGAGGTTGGTCTTGTTACAATCCTCACAAAATTAATTAACAGTCTTCTTGCTGCTGGTATTTTCCCGATGAGCCTAAAATAAATAGAATAAGTCCCATTCACAAGTCAGGTGAGAAAGAGTGTATGGATAATTATAGACCTCTCAGTGCTATAAGTACTTTTTTAAAAATAATTAAGAAAATAATGGAAAAACGAATGTTCTGATGTTCTGATGTATAGATAAGTATATCACTATCGAAAAGTACCAATTTATTAAAGGCAGTAATACCTTATGCGCAACAATGGATCTTGTAACTAGGACACTAACTGAATATGATAATAAAAAAAATGTTGTGGCTGTATTTGTTGATCTCAAAAAAGCATTTGATGTTGTTAGTATAGATGTATTGTTGAAGAAATTAAGATATATGACCTATATGGGGCTCATGCTGAATCTAATTCAATCATATTTGACAACAAGAAACCAGTATGTAAAACTTAATAAATTGCATAGTAAACTTGACTCGAACAAATGTGGAGTTCCTCAAGGTTCAGTGCTTGGTCCTCTGCTTTACTGATTACATGTGCTGATCCTTAAATGTGCAGGTTTAGCGGCTCAATTCTACAAATTCGCTGATGATACGGTACTACTGTATACCTACTAATAAAAATAAAGTAAATTAATAGCGTAGTGTGAATGGGGATCTTAAACGATCTGCCAATTGGTTATTATGTAATAAGCTTAAAATTAACTCAACAAGAACAAAATTTATGATATTTAAGCGAAAAAACAAATTAGTTCAATACCCAAAAATTAAATTGTATAATAACTGTATTGAAAGAGTCTCAAGTATAAAATATTTGGGTCTGATTTTGGTTGATAGTCCCAACTGGAAAAACCATATTAATTACATAAGCAGTAAAATTGTTCCAATGGTCGGTGTTTTAGGTACCTACTCCCGGTGTGGAGAAATTACTATAGAATTGAGTTCAACAAGATACAAGCTCTACAAAATAAAATTTCCTAGAAAAATTATGAGGGCGTGGCGTATAAGTTTCTTTCTTTTTCCTCTTCAAAAAAATTGTTATTTACAAAACTGCCGCTAAAGTTTCATTACGTACGTACAATGCAGAGTGTTAAAGTAATAGTTAGTCAACGAGGCAAAGTTATGATCTTGGTAGATAACTATAAGTATTCTTTTTAAGAAGAAGTCAAAAGTGGCGAGAAAAAGTGGAGGTGTAAGATTGCCAAGTGTCTAGCAAATATTTATTCAGTGGGCCCGGAGAACACAATATCAAAATCGAATTTAATTCATAACCATTCGGCATGTGACATTCGCAACATCTAAAGACAAGTGATAACAAGTGCAGCAAAACATAAAGCTGTAGAGGATATTGGCAGTCAACCAAGTAAAATTGTGCGATCCCTTATTGTCAAAGAAGATTCAACAAGTATTACAGCAACGGATCTGTTGTATATAAGAAAGAATATATATAACGCAAGAAGAAAATTACAACCTGTACTTACCAAAACAAAACTAGAAGTTCACAGTTCGCTTAAACCAGAGACGCAATTTTTGACCAGCTGTAAGGAAGAATTTCTTTTAGTATACAGCGAAGATTCCAATGTATTAGTGTTTAGCTGTGTTACAAATTTGAAGCATCTTTGCTTAAGCGAGAAAATTTATGTGGATGGTACTTTTGACTACTGTACAAAATTTTTCTTGCAGTTGTTTACCATACATGGCTGCCTTAATGGTCATTATGTACCATTAGTGTTTTGTGTGCTACCAGACGAAGCAACAGAAACATACAAAAAGTGTTTTGAATTTGTGACTGAAAAGTGTAGTGAATATTCTCTGTCGTTTTGTCCCACCGAAATTGTGGCTGATTTTGAGATGGCTATTCATAATGCAGCTAAAATTGTTCGGTCACAAATAAAAATAATTGGATGCAGATTTCATGTAACGCAAGCTTGGTGGCGTACGATTCAAAAACTTGGACTTTCAGCAGATTATAAAGAAAGGAGCGAGGTTGGAAAATGGATTGGTTATTGTTCTGGATTGTTGTTTCTAGAAGCACACGATGTTGGTGATGCGTATGTTTTTACGTTATCTGCTATTCAACCAGAAAATGTCAAATTTACTTTGTTTTCTGATTATTTGATCAACACTTACATATCCGAGGATGCCGTTTTTCCACCTCATTTATGGGCATCAAAAACAGCAAGCGCCGCTCGCACGACCAACGCATGTGAATCATTCCATTCGCATATCAGCAAAACTTTAAATTTTCCTCATCCTTCTGTATTTATTTTTATTGATTTCCTAATTGATTTTCAAAATTAAATATATGTAAAGTTGCAAAGTATTCACAAACCATGTACCTAATTCGGAAACTAAGAAAAGACAAGAATACCTTCAAAACAAAATTTATGATTTTAATAATGGGAAAGTGACAACGTTAGAATTTCTTAAGTTAACTTCACATTATTATGATTCTACTATGTAATATTAAAATATATATTGAATTGGTGTGCATTTCTATGTGTATTGTTTTTAGGGTTAGATTTAATAAATTTTTATGATGTAATATGCATTTGTAATTTTATTTAGCAAAATTAGTACAGTTATTGAAGTAATCTCGGCCGCTTTAGATAGTCTGGTAAGGTTAGTAAGTGACGAACACGTTCTATAGGTGAATTTTATTAATAAACCTTCGAAATATACAAAAACGTTATTTTCGGGATATCTTAACTAGGCGACTTTTGAGAAACTTCGTGATTCATATTTACCGTTACTGTTGCGCCCTCTAGCGCCAGTCTGAATAACTTGAAAATAATTTCTAGCAATTTTTTATGACCACCTTAACCAATATATTTTTTTTTCCGCAAGCCATACGACTAACATTTTCTGAGATACGGCCGACAGCCGTTCTTAGTGGGACACCCGGTACATATAGTTTTTTGTCTTTTATCCAAAATAGGTTAAAAATATCATATATTTTGTAGTCTGCTTTTACATTGATATTTAAACTTACGTTAAAATGATCCTCACAGCAATGAAATTGGTCAAAAGCAAAACATCCCGACGCGCTATGCTGTCAAACTTTTCTAGTTGCAGGATCAAAAGGTACGCTTATAAACAGATTTTCTGGGGCATTTCTAAAAGTGTTACGGCACTCAGGAACCACACAATATTTATTAGAAACTTTTTTCTTCCTTATTTTAAACCAGGAAGAAGATAAAAAATATATAATTTAACTATCAAACGCCGTTTCCATACAGAAACATCATTCGATCAGCATCTGCAAAGTGACGTCACGCGACGCTCCGCCCCGTTTTCGCGCCGTCTAACTTTGGTAATTTATTTAAGGGTTTAAATGTCCGAATAAAAATCTAACAATTTGGAAATTACCTTAAAACGTAGTCTACTTTCGATTTCTAAAATAAAAAAAAAAATGTTGAACGGGCCTATTGGTTAGTTTTAAGTATTTGCTCACACTGTTGTTATAACAAGGGTGTATATCCTTGATACCAGTGTTTAAAAACACTGCAATAGAGGATTGTATTACAATTAAGTCTGTATAATGTACTAGTATTATTAAATAAAATGCTCCTAAAATAAAAATTCTAGGATGGACCCTAGCAGAAAAACGAAGACGCGGAAGGCCTGAAGTAACCTGGGTTGGTGGCATTCAGATGGCCATGTCAGAAAGAAACCTAAGACCCGGGGACTGGAAAGATAGAAGAGGATGGAAGCTGCGACCCGAAAGTCGTAGGACGCTTCAAACCCGGATATAGATAGAATTATATTTTAAAAGTTTTTATAATCATCATGGTAAATGACACTTTGGTACTAAAAGGCTTAAAAAGATAACAAAATGTTATAATTTTGGGTCACTTTCCCCTAATCCAAAAAAATGTATTATGGTATACAATAATTCGGTAAATTATTGTATTGCATGAGTACCTTCTGAAGATTAAGAAGCGGATGAGAAAACTATCATTCTCTCTGACGTGTGTCCAAGTCATGATCGGTAATCTTTGTGGTCACTAAAGCAAGAAGATCTTTTTCCAACTTCCTAAGTTTATTTTCTTAATGATCTCATGTTATAATCGACAGTCATTTGGTTATGCTTCTCTGGTTTGTTTATTATTATCATTTAGAGATTTGAGTAAACAATACGATTTAAGAGTGAACTTTTATAACGCCAGAATATTTAAAATTTACCAAAATAAAATTATGGTAAGAATAAAGCCCAGGTATTATTTTTGTTTTTTAAACAGAGCAAGGAAGTACATTGTTTTAAATGTTTGCTGCAGCAAATACTATTATCCACTAAATGTGGTTAATTTTCATGAAAAGTTACATTGTTACAGGACCATAAACATTTTTAACAACTTTCTAAAAATGTTAATATATACTACCGTAAAACGGAGTTACATTGAACCACAGGATAACACTGAACAATTTTACCACTAACTTTATTTTTGTTTATAACTTTTTATCCTATTTTTTTAACATTCATATAAGTTTTGTACATGGAAAAAACACTATGGACTTTATATTATTCTACGCAATTCATTTTTAAACGGCTTTGGCGAAATAAAAAAAAAATTACATCTGTTTCGAAAAAAAAATGTTAAAAAAAATATACTAAAAACTTCTGTCTGTATCAGATTAATTGTAAAGAATAAACTGAAATCAATAAATATAGATTATAGTATTATTATTAGTGAAATTCTAGTACAGTCGTCGAGGTATTGACGAGCAACTAGGCTAAAATCAGCTGGGGCGCCGTTGTGCATGAATCACATATTAGTTGCTATTTGTAGAGGTACGTCTTCTAAAGGAACGTCAAGCTCTTCAGATAGAAACTGCGTATAGGAGTTTCCATTCAATCGAGATGGTTAGAAGTATGGTCCATTAGGTCGCCAATGATCCCTGCCACACATTCACCGAAAATTGTTGCTAAAAACGACCTTCTCTAATTTTATGAGAACTATCGTCCGCCCAAAAATGTTCGTTATGAGAATTTATAATGGCATCTCTTGAAAAGGAGGCCTCATCAGTAAATAAAATATTCGGCAAAAAATTGTTGTTATGTGCTACTGTATGCAGCAACCACCTACTAAAATCAAACCTTGGCTAAAAATCACGGCGAAGCAGAGCTTGCACACGTTGTATATGGTATGTGTATAGTTGATAAAGATGCAAAACCCTCCAAACAGTTGATGCACTTGTTTGAAGTTGCCCTGTTACCTTTCTGGTACTAGTTGAAGGATCATCTTCTATTTCTGAAAGTATAACCTCTTTTAGTTTTGGCACATGGCAGTACTCTGTTTGGATAACGTTCCTGATAAATTTGCTGAGCTTCTTTAGCATTTCCATCTGCTAGGCCATAATTAAAATGCATCTGGGCGATTCCAGCGTTAGTAAGGTTATTCATTTTTGACTTGTAATTGACAAAACAGGTAAATTAGACATCAAGACTTACCTTTACCTCCTATTTTAATTAACTTTGAATACATAGGTATTTTTTTTTGTGTATATGCAACAAAGTGGATTTTATCTTTTCAGTCAGATCATGGTAACAGTAAAACAAGCCTCGTCGGACCATACCACCCTTTTTTCAAAATTTTTAGGTACCAACATTTGCAGGTACCAGTTGCAAAAAACTATCCTACGTTCTGCGTCACTGGGATGCAAATGGTCGACGAGATGATATTTGTATGGTTTAAATTTATATTTTTTTAGTATTAACTGCGTTCTTGATTTTCTAATCTCAACTTCATCATACACTTTTCTACATGACATGGATGGTTGTACCGTGACAGAGGCCCAAACATTTATTTCTTCTTCTTCCCTGTTTTTCTTGTTGTAATTAGGCCTTGGTTTTTTAAAAGATCCGTGCCCAATGAGATTGACTGGGTTTTTTTTTAAATATTCTTTTTTGAGGTTGTTGTCTTTCTGGTTATCTACGAGAAAATTAAATATGTAACAAAAAGCTAATACTAGATAACAATAATGATTAAAACTTTTCACTTTTAAAAGAAATCAATATAGACTATTATTTATTTTTAAAAATCTCTTAAAAAGAGGGATAAGGCACGAAAATATTATGTAGGGTGCCCCATTTAAAAAACACAAATTTGGGCATAACTCAATAACAAAACTTTTCAGAAACAAAGTAACTACGCCACTGAATTCTACATAATAGACTTTATAATAACCCGTTTTTGTCCCTTCGATGAGTTGTAAAATAATCGAGATACAGGGGAGCGTCAAAAATGCAAAATCTCCAAAATCGCCCCGTATCTCAGAAACTAAGAGGGCTATGTAATGAACGTTTTACAAAATAATAAAACAGTAAGCTGCAAACCTTATATTTATACCTTTTAAAATAAGGGAGCTGGTATATGAAAACACACGAGCACTTGACACTAGTGGACACCCTTGCCAAACAACTATCGTCCAGTCGCATTGCTTTCGGTTATATCAAAAGTCATGGAGGAGGCTATCCACGAAAAACAATTAAAGTACGTGGAAGGCTTTAACATCATTAGTAACAGCCAGTATGGATTCTGTAAGTCAAGATCAACAGGAGACCTTCTCGCTTATGTTACTCACTCTTAGAACAACGCAATGGAACATCATGGGAAGTCCCAAGCAGTAGCACTGGACCTTTTCAAGGTCACTGACCGAGTATAGCATGAGGGGCTCCTGGCTAAGGTAATTAGTTTACATTAAATCATATTGTTATGGTATGCTTCCCTATAATAAAACCATATACTGGATGATGCATGGCTTAGTTGGAAATCCTGTGTAAATTTTGAGGTGGCCAAATATTGGTTCCCCTGTAGATTTTAGAGAAAAATTGTATTATAATTTTTTGGAGAGGCCGATATATTAAACCTATGTGACAAGTTTGAATAAACTTTAAATAGCGAATCCTAACTTAAAATTACGAAATTTTCCCAGTTAAGGTAATACAGCAAACACCATCAAATTATTATTCAATTTTGTTTATGACTGTTAAGCTTTCTGAAAGACCGTTCTCTGCCAGTAGCGATGAACGTATTTCTTTCAGACACATTTAACATCAACGCCGGAGACCCTCAAGGTTCTATATTGTCGCCCACCTTCTTTTTACTATACGTTAACAATCTTTTGGAAAAAACTAAAAATCCTATATAAAGCTTCGCTGATGACAGCACACTTATTTCATCTTTTACTTTGGATGCTCGGACATCGACTGCAACAAAGATTTGGAAGAAATTTCGTCTTGAGGTGACAGTAACCAAGTAGAATTTAAAAAAGTTAATGTTGAAGAACCGGATATAGTCATGGCGGGATATTCGATTCCCCTGGCTTCACCAATTCATTTATTGGGCGTCAATTTGTATTGCCATATGTCTTGGCATAGTCATGTTGCGGCCATTGCTAAGGCAGCCCCGCAGAAGCTTGGAATACTTTTCCGAACTAAGAACCTCTATACACGACAACAACTTTTGATGCTCTAGGTATAAAGCCCATCGCTGGAGTACTGTTCGCATATTTGGGGCTCTGCTCCTATGCATACACTGAGATTGCCAGATTCCATTCAAACAAGAGCTATTCGCTTGATCGGTGACCATGATCTGACACACAACCTGGAACGCCTTGAACATCGAAGACAAATTGGCGACTAATTCACAAATATTTTTATAGCAAGTGCTCAATTGAGTTTGCTCGCTTGATTTCACCAAGAGCGGTTCATGGTAGCAAATACACGATGGGCCACTGCAGCCCACCGGTACGTGGTTCAGCTTAGTGTCCCTCGCATGAAACTGTCTAGAGATTCTTTCCTGAGGCCGTGTTCCCCAACGAGTATATTCTCCAAAGATTCAAGATCAACGTGAATTGTTTCCTGCGCACACGCGCCACTCGCAGAGCGCCATAGAGGACTAATTCTGTAATAAATAAAAACAACATTTCTGTCTTCCTCCACAAATAATATATATTTTGAAAAATTTTTTTAACGATCGTCCCTACATGTTTCGACTATATATACAGTCATCCTCAGGGGAACTACATCGAGTGTAAATTGGGATCTAATAGTTGTCTCAAATTAATGAGTACAACATTTAGGATAATCAAAGCAAGGGAAATTTGTTTAGTTGAAGACTAACTTGAGGTAACTCAGAGTTGTGTATATGTAAATCAGCACATTTTAGTTTATTTTAAATTTGATAATAAAAGTGAGAAAATTTAGTTATTTTTAATGAGCATGGTATGAAATAAATTTTAATGATTAATATATTTATATTTTTTGATATAACATGGTTTATGTGGAGAAACTAAAAAGAAGAAAGAAAAATTTTTGAATTATTTTATAAAAAACTATGAAGTTTCATGTCTTTGTTAAGTAATAAAATAAATAAAGTAGGATGGGGGCTAAGCCCCTATGGGTTTAAATAAAACCACATTTTAGTATAAAGAATAAAAAATTTTTTAAGAGAAACAAAGTTTCGTGCTAACCACTACCACGTTTGACTTAAAACTTTTTAAAAATAACTAAATTTTCTCGCTTTTATTAACAAATTTAAAATAAACTAAAATGTGCTGATTTACATATCCACAACTCTGAGTTACCTCAAGTTAGTCTTCAACTAAACAAATTTCACTTGCTATGATTATCTTAAATGTTATACTCATTAATTTGAGACAACTATTAGATCCCAATTTACACTCGATATAGTTCCCCTGAGGATGACTGTATATATAGTCGAAACATGTGGGGACAATCGTTAAAAAAAATTTTCAAAATATATATTATTTGTGGAGGAAGACAGAAGTGTTGTTTTAATTTATTACCTACACTCCACTGCAAGTATGGACTACTTCTTCTAATTCTGTAATGCTGTGCGTTATTAAAAAAAAAACTTTACAGTACACGTATTTCGAGGTTGCCCCGTCGGTAGGTACTAAGTAGAGTATTCCTTTAATTTTCAATTTATAAAGTTATCTTTGTAAAACTTCAGTACTTACCTACATGTTTCAGTCTAATTTGCATCCGCACTTAAAAACTTACTACGTCCCAGCGGCGTTTCAGTATACAAACCAGGCAACCCGTAACGTGAAATTGATTATTCCCGTTGTAAGTAGTACCAATCGCTCCAAGATCACAAAAAACTGGGACAAAAGCCTAGCGTGAGGGACCACCTGACCCATACAAATAATGACTTTTGTGCATCCAAATAACTTGAAGTTCATGTAGTATAGAAAACGTATAGTAAATCGAATCTTTTGTCCTTTTTCGCATTTCTCAATGTGGGCTGGCTTGGGTACTCGATTTGTGAATGGATACGCACTTTCAAGAGAAAAACGACTTCTTTGTTAAACATTTTTAAATGGCCCTATGCATTCGTTGTATAGACAGGAAGTGGCTTATTATTGACTATTTAAAATACTCCAAGATTCTCATCGCAAAATAGAAATAGTCACTTGAATACGACTTGAGTTTAGGCAAAAAGAACAATTTTTAAGTGTGTTATTTGAACATTCTACTCATTTTTCTAGATCTCTCGGTAAATAGGGGCTTTTCTTCTAAACAGTGTGGTAATTTTAAAAATACTTTACATTACACAGAGTGGCCCAAACAAGCTTTATGATATACCGGCCTAAAGCCATACTTTTTTAAGTGGGATTCCCTATACGGGTTGTTATTTGAGTACGTGGCCAAACTTAAGGGGGTGATTGTTTGAGTGATTCTTAGACGAAAAGTTACAGGGTGTCAAACTTTAAAAAAAAAATCGTTTTCTCGTAAATATCCAAATAATCCTTTAGCCGACTTTGTTGAACTTTGGCAGTATTATTTAGGGTAATAAGAGGCTAATTTAGCCCTAAAGATTAAATTTTTTAAGGTGGCGTCCCGGAAGGCATCTTAACTAAGACTTTTGGCAAAAAAGATGTGCCACTGATTTTTTTGAAATTTTTGTTTCTTTTTCGCATTAGGCAACTAAAACTACAACTTTTTTATTTTTAGCATTTTTTTCGTATCTCGCTTTGTTTTTGAGAAAAAAATGTGTTTTATAAATAGTTAAAAACTGTTTTTTTCTTCAAATGTCATATAAGTGATAATTTATGTGACGTTTCTCAATGACATTAAATGTCATTTATATGACTATGAGTATAAGTACTTATACTCCTAGGCGTATAAATACATTATAGTAGTATTTATTTATTGTCTTTTAGCTTTGAGCATTGCTCATTTAGCCACGAAATTTAAATTTATTTTGATTTATCAGTTTTAATAAACGAACATTTACACAATACACAACGATTATTGGTACTCACAGTGGTATTTATTATTTATTGGTAATATTTATAGTAAAAGTACAATTGTGAAAATTTGCATCATTTAAGAATCTTCCACTTCTTGCAATATTAGTACTGCTCATCAAAATTTTTCCAGGGTGAACTGCTTTTAAAAATCCATTAGAGGGTTCATTAAATGGAGGTTGTTCGAGATTTTCCGCAGAGCTAGGTTGAAGAATTTTCTTAGCAATTTTGGTTTTACTTTGCACAGAATCTTCAATGTACCCTTCGGCAACAGCATCAGATTTCCAACCCCAATGCCTTTTCAGCGTAGTAATATCCCCCCCCCCCCCCCACCTATCAACAAGCATTGTTGCGGAAGTTCGTCTTAAACAATTATATAGGTATATTCTTTCCAATTTGGAATCTTCAGATACAATGCCACATCTTTTGCTACACTACCAATTTTATGGATACCCATGAGAGCTTTATAACATTTCCCATTTTGATATTTCAAAAAAAAACGTCGTTCCTTAAAATCGGCAGGACGCAAATTAACGTAGTTTCTATATTTGCTTTAATATTCATCCCCCAGGACGTTGAAAGTTCTACTCTTATTAGTTTTAGTGTTGGGAATTTTTATTAGCAGCAAAGAACCCATATCTTCAAGATCATCAACTGTCATATTCACTAATTCGTCGCAACGACATGCCCCAGATATTCCAAATATCAAAACTACCTAAAAAATTAAGGGTTGGTTAGCACAATGTGAAACAAACAGAATGTAATTTTATTACCTTCATCGCCAAATACTTTTCATCTGGGGCGTCAGACAAAAATTTGCTGAACTGTTCCCTTGACAAGACTCTCGATTTCTTTGGCTTATAACCTTCTCCTTGCTTTTTTAAAGAAGCACGCAAATTGTTGAATTTTTCAATGTTCAAATATGTATTTGTTGAACTTGACAATGGCAGCTTCATATACTGCACCAAATTTCGTCGGCAGTAAGTTTTGAATAGCTATTCTAGCTGCCTCTACTACCTCGGGAGGATCATCAGGCACTTCTGAACTCATTTTCTATAGATTTATTCGGTCTCAACTGACGCGACACCGAATTTGAAATATTTGTTTTGATAGATGCCAATCCATGATAACGATACCAAAAAAGGAATATACAGTGAAATAAGTTAAAAATTTAATCTTGTTATCTTCATTAAAAAATTCGTTTTCTTTTATTGTTTTATCTCGAATAATATGATGCACGTTTGAAGAAAAAATAGTATATGATATTCGGAGAATAAGAGATACTTTATGTGCTGAGCATGGAAAGTTTGTCTGACGAACGTAGTGAGAGTGGGTGACAATCCATGCGAAAGATATCATAATGTACTATTATTGTTGTCCATGGACATGGAATAAAGTGATTTTTATTTATGATTAAGCAATTAAAATTAAATGAAATTCATCTTTTAAATTTCTTCGCTTAGGTTATCTGTTTCCGATAAAACATATAACGTTATTTATTACTGCAGTGTTTTGAAAGTAACAAAAAAGTAAGAGTGCCATGGAAGGAAAAACAATTGTTCAAACAAATTTGTCTTTGGAATAACTGACATAACTTTAAACAGTGCATACATAATTATTTGATCGTAATTATCTGAAGTGTTTTTAAGAGTTTTAAGCTATAAAATTCATTACTGATTTTACAAAACGGTTCAACTTACAAACTCCAAAATGACAGATATGCATTTTGTCTATGGAAGAGCCCAAGGCAATTCCAGAGCGGCTAGACTCATTTATCAAAAGAGATATCCTCATCGCATCGTACCAAATAGACAAACACTTGTAAGAATACATGAAAGTCTGTGCGAATCAGGCACCTTTCAATGGTCGGCTGCTCTTAATGGGAGGCCTGCAACAGTAAGAACAGTGGAGATGGAGGAGGCGGTTTTACATGAACTTGAGCGTAGCTCCGATACAAGTAGGTACACGCAATATTAAACATTTCTCACTTTCTGCATGGCAGATTTTAAGGGAATATCAACTGTATTCTTATCACATACAGCTTGTTATAGCGTTATTACCTGCGGATTTCCCCAGCGAGTTGATTGTTGTAGTTGACTCTTGCAACAACAGGTAGAATCTCCGATATTTCTATCCCATATTATTAGTACAATCAATCTGTTATGGAAAAGCGGGTTTACGCCACGGTTTACGGGAAAAAAATACCATAAGCGATTTTATTTCATAAATGGTTAGGGGGGCATGTGATTAGCTTAAAACCAAATTGTCGCCCCCCCCCCCTTGGGCGCTTGTGGGAAGCCCAAAAAGAATTTTGACTCGATTTTCCGTAATAACGGTAAGTCGCAGAGAAATATTTTGTAAACAACAATTTATTTCATGGAGTCACTGCGCTACGACTAAAAGTGCAGAAATCAGAGGGAGCCAAAGTCGCCAAAAATCACTTTTTCCTTATTTTCGACGCAAAAAATATTTTTTTGCTCAATCGCATAAATACAAAAGTTGTAGAGCCCAAAAAATCCTATATAAATTGAGTCCGCGCTTTTTTTTACAATGCACGGTTACGGAGATATAGCGCCTGGAAGTACCAACCGAATGCAGCATCATTTCTTTTATGTCCTGTGGTCGTAGCATTCTATTGTTACAGATTACAGATTCTTACGTCTAATATGACCACTACGCCACAACTAAAAATGCTTTATAGGGGAAAGGAAAGTCGAAGCCTTTCTCCACAAGTTTATTATAGTTATAGAATAGAATAATCAATATTCCTACATTAAGGCGAATTGACAAAACACCTGTGAATCATCGACTATGGGCGATTTATTTACTTAGCTTCAAATCAACCTCAACAGTGAACAGAAATTATTGATAGAAAATTAAGGAAAGTGTAAATTTAAAAAAATGTTAAATGCCCTTGATATTTAAAAACAATTAGGGGATATATCTTGATATGGAGTAATAAGAACTTGTAGAATGGAGTAATATTTTCAAATCGACGTTAGAATACCAGTATAATGGCCTTATAAAAGTATTGTTAATAACTAATTCTAATTGTGTTACGAGATTACGTCAAATCGAAATTCAATTTATGAACTTTCATACCAATCATATCTGGACTGAAGAAAATCCCCATGCGGTTATAGAAGAAAATAGTTATCAACAACAATTTTACGTGAATGTTTGGGTTGATATTGTGGGTGATTATCTCATTGGACCTTATTTTTACCACTATCGTATCGTAATTTTTTGGAATTTGTGTTACCTGAACTATTGGAAAATGTACCACTGCCAGTAAGAGGAGCAATGTGGCTCATGCACGATGGAGCCCCACCTCACTTTAACATAGTAGCACTTATGGAGAAAAGTGGATCAGCCGCGTAGGTCCACAGTCATGGCCAGCCAGGTCACCGGATTTAAATCCCTTAGATTTTCTCCTTTGGGGGCATTTACAGTACCTCGTTTATAAAACTCCAGTCAATACTGAAAAAAAATTAACCCAACGGATACGGGTTGCACGTGATCAGATAAGACATACGCCGGGAATATTTCAACGTGTTCGGCAATCGATGTTAAGACCAGATAATGCTTGCATTGAAGTTGAAGGAGGACATTTTCAGCAACTATTGTTAAGTTTCGTGTTAATTACTGTTAAATGTTCTCTTTCTAAAAAAAAACCGTAGGTACCATTATTTGTTTCAGTGTGGTTTTAATAAAGCGTTTTTTCTTGTTTGTCTGTTTTCTTAATTTCCGGCGTTACCACTGTGCAAACCACTGGCAATATGAGATAAACAACTTTTAACTTAAAAGATACATTTGTATTCATTAAAATCTGTCACTAGTTTCAACGTCATATTAGTTTGCGTCTTGCGTTGTTACTTAGGATTTTTTTTAAATATTTCAACACCCTGTAAAAACATTTTTTTATTATGTTGTCCCATGCAATAAAGTGATTTTATGTTTTTATTTCTCAAAAACGAAGTAAGATACGAAAAAAATGCTAAAAATGAAAAAGTTGTAGTTTTAGTTGCCTAATGTGAAGAAAATACAAAAATTGCAAGAAAATCAGTGGCGCATATTTTTTTGTCAAAAACCTTAGTTAGGTGCCCTCCGGGACGCCACTGGCCTTAAAAATTTCAATCTAGTCGGGGCTAAATTAGACCCTTGTTACCCTAGATAAGGCTGCCAAATTTCCACAAAATCGGCTAAAGGATTATTAAGATCTTTACGAGAAAACAATGTTTTTAGAATAGTTTACACCCTGTATTTTGAAAGCAAAGCATTACCGGACCTATGTTTATACAAATTTTTCGTCTTAAAATCACTGAATGAATCACCCCTTGCAGTTTAGTCACGTACTTAAATAACACCCTGTATAATATTTGTGTAAGACTTGTAAAGTGTCGATAAAATATTGTTGTATAAATATCACCAAATACACACCAACAATTTTATAGTTGTTGAATTGAATTGCTTTAAAAGTATGGAAAACAATTTCTTTATGCAATATTGCATCACCTAATCAATTTAGCTTAATTAGAAATTCGCCAACTTTGTTCATATATTAATTAAATAAAAAGAAAACCTCAATATATTACAATTTAAATGCGCCACTGTTTATCATCTTTTCTTATGCTCACAGTCTCCCTTTACGCCTGATTTGGCACCCGATACGACCCATTCAAAAGGACAATCCATTCAGCAGGTATCCGACGGAGTGGGGAAGGTGGTCGCACGTCTTCAAAAACGAAGAACCAACCCTAAAATTGACATATTCGGTTGAATAATCGTCTTGAGAAGTTGATCAAATAAATATCAGTGAGTGTTATTAAAAAAAAATCCCTAATAAGCAATATGAAAACTGAAGTAAGGTCATTTCACCCGGTCTCAGAAACTAGAAAAATCCGTAAGCCGTTAATGGAGAAAAAGCGCCGGGCAAGAATTAATGACAGCTTGGAAACTTTAAAACAAATTTTACTTGAATCAAAAACAACACTTCAAGAATCAAAAGAGAAAAGTGGCCAGCGCACAGCAAAATTGGAAAAAGCCGACATTTTGGAAATGACGGTAAAGTATTTACAAAGTCTTCACAACAAGCTGTACCAGTTGCAGGATCTACGGAAAGAAACTCCTGTTGCTTCGGTGAGGAAAGAAGTTAAAATTCGCCCTGCAGATAGTTCCTGTGAAAGTGTCAAAATGGGAGTAACTCTATATCCAAAAAAACTGCCAAATGGACAATTAGTTTTTGTAGTTCCTTCAAGTTTGAGTCAAACAGTTCAAAAAATGAGTCAAAATTGTGTCAAAAATAATTGTGATAATTTATCTGTGTGGAGACCTTGGTAATTGTAGGAGATTCGCTAATACCTTGTTGTGTAGTTTTTTTTATTCGAAGTCTCAAAATGATAATTTTTAAAACTTTGCTTGAAAAGAAGCTTAGTAACTTGTATTATATCGGCAAAAACGTTCTTAAAGTATTTGGTAAAATATTTTTTTACCTATATAACAATAATTTAGGGAATTTATTGCTAATTTGCTATTTATAAGCTGATAAGACTGGCTTTACCTATTTTTCTGTGATATTGTATTATGAATAAAATGTAAATAAAAACTGTTATTTAATTAATATAAAGTTTTCTTTCTTTTGAATTTACATTAAATTATACCTAACCCAAATTGTAATAATTGAAGCTACTTTAAAGTAACAAAAGGGCATAAAATGAACCACATTTTATTCCTAAAAATATTTTTGAAGATCTTTTAACTTTTGTAGAAAAATTAAAATATTAAACTATGAAAAAAAATAGAAGAATGATTTGTGGCAACATTTTTTTTTACACGCAATAAATATATGCGAAACAATGCTTTTATTTGTAACACAGTTTATACAGGGTACCCAAAAAAGGATACTTCACAAAGTTAATGTCCATTTTATAGCATTTTTAAAATTAAAGGTGTAATAATAATTATTTACTTTACATGTCCGGTAAGTGATATATTATAGTAGGTATAAGTTAAATGAAATTTCTAAACGAATACTAACAAACTATAATTTCCTTTAACAATAAGTTAATTCAGGGATACACTCTTTATTGTTGGTTGAAGTCTTTTAGGTTATATTCATATATGTATTAGGTTATATTATACAGGCTGTTATTTAATAAGTGTCCGATATTTTACAGGACGATTCCTCAGCTATTTATAAGGTGAAAAGTTCATATAAGGATGGGTCCGTAAGCCCTTCATTTTTAAGATACAGAGTGTTAAAAATTTATTTTAATTTTTGTTTTCCGTAAATAATTTTTGAAATATTGACTGTATTTAAACGAAAATTGGTATGTAGGAGTTTTTTGAAATGAGAAATTCGAATTTGATGCTAGTATAGTTCCCACTTGTAGAGGGCGCCACCTACGTGTCTTTCTACTATTTTGAGGAGTCATAACTTTTTTATACGTGCTTGTACTACACTTTTAAGCAAAAAAATGGATTTCTTCGTCATTTTTATATAAAAAGGCATTCTTGGTAGAAGTCGCTACGAGCAATCGTTCTCGAGAAAAAAAATAATAAAGAAATAAATGGCATTTATTTGCATATCGCTGTGCCCATATCAGAGTTTGATAAAATAGCATTTATCTCCTAAACAAAGCCGAAATCAAAAAGTTATGAAAATGTACTTTGCATTAGCCAATAAAGTGCTTACATTACACTGTTATCAAAAGAGAAAACGGCAGTAGCGTACATATTTTTTGTTTCAGTTAAAAATTGTAACACCCTGTATCTCAAAAATGAAGGGCTTGCGGACCCATCCTTATATGAACTTTTCACCTTATAAATAGCTGAGGAATCGTACTATCAAATATCGGACACTTATTAAATAACACCCTGTATAGACTGTTCAAAATACAAGATGTTTGTAATCCCTTCGCATACCTTTATTAAGGGTGGGTATTATAAAAAATAATTCAATTAAGTGTTTGGTTAACTTCGCTAGAAAAAGTGATAGTTTTATAAAATCCTTATTATCCTTCGAAGGTAAAAGAAAAACGTAGAAACGTAACAACATTAGTATTCGTTATCGTTGATCAATATTTGACTAAAAACATAGAGAGAAGAGCAGTCAATTCTTCTGACGATGAAATTGCTATTCTTATATCTGCAATAGAAAAATATAAGAACATTATGGAGTGTAAGAAACAAATTTTAAATTTAATATCTTAAACCTGTGACGTAATTCCACAAGTTAACGTTGGTTCATCTGTCAATTAAGTTTTATAAATACCCACCCTTACTCTAAGGTCACACAAAATAATGTCCTGCACTGTTTAGCTTTCGAAATACATTTTTTTTTTAGGTTTTTATTTTTCGGGGGTTCTCTACATATTGATGACAAATATCCTATAGGGAGATATTTTTGGTCGGGCCATGATCCTTTTAACTTCTCAACTTTTCTAACGGCAGAGTATTGTATATCTTTTTTTATTTCAAACTTTCTGGTATTACGGATTAGGAGCTAGTCGATAAAGCATCTACTGACGTAGCCTGCAATATATAATATCGGCAGCCCTATAGTCTATTTTTAAATGATGCGAAGTAATAAATCAATCAAAACCGTCTTCTCCATGGGCGTGCAAGATTTTTCTGCATGTATAAGATTTAAATAGGCCTGAATTTTTAAAGTATCGACATTAACTTCAAGTTTTGTCTTTAAATATATATTTTAATATTAAATATTTTAAGCTTAAAATTATGTACCGGGTGTCCCACTAAGAATGGCTGTCGGCCGTATCTCAGAAAGTGTTAGTCGTATGGCTTGCGGAAAAAAAATATAGTAGGTAAAGTGGTCATGAGAAATTGCTGTAAATTATTTATCAAGTTTCTCAGACTGGCGCTAGAGGGCGCAACAGTAACGGTAAACATGAATCACGAAGTTTCCTCAAAAGTCGCCTAGTTAAGGTATCCCGAAAATGACATTTTTGTATATTTCGAAGATTTATTAAGAAAATTCACCTATAGAACGTGTTCGTCACTTTTCAAAAAACTGGTGGGGGAAGGTTGAACATTATTTGTAATAAATGCTGATAACTCCGGTCTGGCTTAACATAATTTGGTAAACTTAGATTTGGTTAAAAGGGCTTTTCTCACTCTATATATCATCTTATGAACAACGGCAATATGTGTTTTACACTAGGTGCTAGAGCCGCTGTCTTACAAATTCACAAACATTGCGCGTTTTTTCCATAATTGTAAATATAACAGTATATTCAATTTTACCCGATTACAAGGATGATTAAAAGTCTAAGAAGTCAGCGAAAACCTCAAGTTAATATCTATTTTCAATCCGGAGATATCAACAACAATAATCATAATTACGGAACATTATGATTTTATTTTCAAGTTGCCAAGATTTTTTTAAGAGTCAAATAGGCATTGGAAAAACAAAATATGAAGGTACGTATGTTTCAAGCAAATATATCGTTACGACAATAATTCTCAGTGGCGCCCTAAATGTTCAAATTGTCACCCATCATTCTGTATACACGACTCCAATCTCTCCCTGGTTGATAATACTGCAGTTCCCACCTCTGCCATAAAGATACGGCGGCTGCTGTCTATTATCCTTTCTATCATGTTTTCCCTTGTGGTGGGTCTGGTAACGAAAACAAGATCCTTCAATCACCCCCATAGATAAAAATCTAGGCATGTTAAGTCAGGTGATCTAAAATAGAAATTACCACTTTTATTAACAGTATCATAATATATTCCATAACATTACCTGGCAGGCCACGGAAATATACTCCCTCTTCCTATCCACCTTGCAGGAAATGTGTCGTCAAGAAATTGACGAACGTTTGCCGCAAAATGTGCAGGACATCCATCGTGTTGGAAAACCATAGTTCTGCGAATATCCAAGGGCACATCTTCGAGAAGAATTGGGAGTTCGTATTTTAAAAAATGTTAATATCTTTGCCCAGTAAGCGACTAATTAAATACAAACGGTCCAATTATTCTGCCACCCAAAATGCCGCACCAGAGATTGACACTCCATCTTCCTTGATACTGCACCTCCCGCGTCCAATGGGGATTATCCCGCGACCAATAATGCATATTATGGCGGTTTTCTCCTCCATTACTATGGAAAGTAGTTTGATCAGTCTACACAATTCTGGTGAGGAGATTTCTATCTTCCAATATCATATTGTGCAACCAATAGCAATGATCCAATCTTTTATCATAATTATGCGGGGTCAAAGCCTGGTGGAGCACAATATGGTAGGGATGTAGCCTAAAGAAAAACAAAATACTTATTACATTGACTTGAAAACTATTAAGAGAAATATTGGCATTATTCTAAACTATTTAAGAGTTATAACATATAGATATAATTACTTACCTTTCTTCTAATAAAATCCTATGCACAGTAGAGCGAGTAACGCCCAAGTCTCTAACAATTAATCTAATACTAATTTGTGGATTAAATTCCACATATGCCAAGACATTTACAATGTTTTCCTCGGTTCGACCTCGGCGGCGTCTGCGATATACAGGGCGACGAATACTTCCAGTAGTACGAAAACAGCTAGCTAAACGATTAAACATTCTACTGTCGTATCGGCGCCTTTGAGGGTATCGTACTGCGTAAACCCGTTCAGCAATTGGTGCATTTCCCACACATTCAAAATACACCGCAATGATGTCGACAGCTTGTTCAAGTAACAGAGGCATTTTGAAAATCAAATCCGACACAACACTGTTGGCACGACAAAAAACGACAAACACGTTCTATAGGTGAATATTCTTAATAAATCTTCGAAATATACAAAAATGTTATTTTCTGGACACCTTAACTAGGCGACTTTTGAGGAAACTTGGTGATTCATATTTACCGTAGTAGAGAGATACTAAGAGAGCTGACTCAGTGGTGCTGGTGGTGCGTTTTACGATCTAACCCAGGTGGTGCAGGTGGTGCGTTTTACGATCTAACCCAGGTGGTGCAGGTGGTGCGTTTTACGATCTAACCCAAGTGGTGCTGGTGGTGCGTTTTATGATCTAACCCGGGTGGTTCGGTGGTGCGTTTTATGACCTAACCCGGGTGGTTCGGTGGTGCTGTTTACAAAATAACCCGAAATTAAACCCGACTTTTTACGACCTAACCCGGATGCTTTCATGAGGCGGCTTCTTATCTAACCCTAATTTGAACCTTAATATTTATGAACTGACCCGAGATAAAACCCGACTTTTTACGACCTAACCCGGATGCTTTCGCGAGGCGGCTTCTCATCTAACCCTAATTTGAACCTGAATATTTATGGTCTGACCCGAGATAAAACCCGACTTTTTATGATTTAACCTTAGTGAAACGCCGCTGCTAAAGCGGGATAATTAAATCCCAATTTTTATAAGCCATCCTTAAACCCAACTTTTTACGATGCGACCTGAGCCATCCTTAAACCAGACTTTTTATTATTTCCCCTTAGTTGAAACGCCGCTGCTAAAGCGGGATAATTAAATCCCAATTTTTATAAGCCATCCTTAAACCCAACTTTTTACGATCCGACCTGAGCCATCCTTAAACCAGACTTTTTATTATTTTCCCTTAGTTGAAACGCCGCTGTTAAAGCGGTATAGTAAAAAACATTATTTATATTTTCTAACTTAGTGAAACGCCGCTGGCGGGTAGTAAAGCGAAATAAAACCCTAATTTATATGGTCTAACAAGATAAGTATATTAAGGCGGTACATTTGTCACCACAATAATTATTTATACCTAAATGACCCTTCCTTTTATGGTATGCTCAAACCTTAATTCAAAATTCGATTAGTTAAGGTAAAATAAAATCCATAATATAATTTAATCATAATTTATTCAAAATTCAGGATTATACAAACTACATAATATGTTATGTTCTATACTACTATAATTCTTAACTATGTTATTAAGCTAAACTAATTAGTATAAATTTATCTACCCAAAAAATTACACCCGGTTCTAACAGAACCATCTAAAGCATTATAGCTTAAAAATGCATCGTGTAACACCAATGCAAAAACTTTAATGTTTTTTGCAAATTTGTTACGCGTTTCAAATTCAATTTTTATGTCTACTGTCGAATTTTTTATGTTATTATCCGCTTGCTGACTGGAATCAATGACAAAGACCGGGTTTGCGAAAAATTCATCTAAATCAAGTAGGGGGCTACAATCTTGTCGATTATAGTAACTACGCTGGAAATTTTCGTATGCGTAGTATGCAGGGCCACAAAGCTTTTTGCTAAAATCCAAGTTCCATCTTTCATAAGGAAATACGTTGCTATTTAAATACACGCGAATATCTCGAATACCCGCGTTTATAAAATCTATCGCATTCTTTTTGTAGTTGTCCAAACTATCGGCGCTTATAAAGCTGAGAATAAGATATCTTGGTTTTTCAAGATTGGTACTCGTTTTTAAAGCCCATATATCTGAAGTCGTTTCTCGTAGTGTTGGAAGCTCATATAGATCCCACATTCTATAAGCTATATTTACTTGAGCATTATTGCCACCTTTATTTATACGAGAAAGCAGTTTAAGCTTTTCTCGATCTTCGGGAACAATATGACGAACTTTCCATTCAATTTTGCTTACATTAATAGTTGCTTCTACTTCGCCGACGTAGCAGTTAACATATGATCTAGATAAAACCATTATTAATTCCTGCTTTACATTAAGGACTCCTTTCAAATAGTCTTCTGCAAAACCCAATAGATATTTTAAGGGTAGCTTTCCGCTAAATATATGGCTTGTTTTGTCCAAAATAACTTGACATCCCTCATTTAAACCCCATCCTGTGGTAAGTAAGTTTTTACTATGCAGTGGATTAAATGATACCAATGTCTTTAACGCTGTGGTGATTCCAGGTTTTCTGACTATAGATACTTGTTCACCACCCATTTCATATCTAATTTCATCAAATAAAAATGCCAAACAATTATTTGACAAATAACATTTTTTTGTAGCATCACTTGAATTAAATGTGCCCTCAATATATATGTAACTATCTGCAATATTGAGTATTAGATCTTGAAAATGAATTGGTATACGGATTTCATCAGAATTGCTATATGTTGGTGACCCATAAGGTTTATATGTATGCTCATTTAAACTGACAAGTGAATAATCAAATACAGGATCATCGAAAACCTCCAATTTTTCACTTGTTGAAATGGTGGCCATATTTTCTTAAATTTTTAGTTGTAAACCCAAGGATTTCAAAAAATCGCGATCTTCGATGCTTATATCACTTCCTTTCAGATCAACGTTTCTTTTTAGAATGCGTGCTATAGTTTTAGGTTTACTGCTTTTATTATCTTTTATTATCTTAGACGATTTTTGATATTTATAAATCTGAGAATTATATTGAAATCCCATTATGTAATTTTCTTTAATTCTAATTTAATTATAATTTTCTCTCCTTGGAAATTAACCAAGTCTCCTTGATCGTCCAAGATTCTCAACGTAATGTTATCTATAAACTGACGACCCAAAGGTTGTATGGGCATATATATTATATTATGGGGCTCCTTAGAAAGTTTATAACCAGGTTCAACGTCAATATCAAATTCGAATAAAGTATGAGATTTTGTTGAATTCAGATATGCTCCAGAAATAATATTACAGTCAACTCGTATCATTCGAACTTTCATTATATCCACTGGTAGAGTGGATTCATGAAGCTTATTGGCTTTAAACACTTTCTCTGCAAATCCAAGCGTTCTTCCTAAAGAGGATTTTATTGAAAAATCTAAATCCAATGTAGATTTAAGCTGACACTTTAAAGTGTTGTTATTAGCCTCCAAACTAAATATTCTATTCATATCATCAATTTCATTATTATTTTCTAAATATTTCTTTTTCTTGATTTCTTTCTGAATTTCTTTATGGATTTCATCAATTTCATATGCACCTGGTTTAATTCTAAAGTAAGTAAACTTTTTCTGATCAGGCTCGCCAAATCCAAGTAAATTATTATTTTCATCTATGTTAAAAATTGAATTATAAGTGTAAAATCCCAACAATCCTAAACCATATATTGAATTCTTCTCAAGCTCAAGCGAGGGAAAAAAATTAGCACTCAACACGCTGCTATGATCTGATAAGGTAAACGTGTACGACATGACTACAAAAAATTTAGATGTATTTCAATATTTATTGTAATATACAACGTTTATCCGATGGTAAAACCTCAATTTTATTTTCTGTTGCTATATTTATATCCTTCATTTTACAATAACAACAGAATAATTTTCGCTTCGGAGGACCATCATTTACATCTCCATCCTCACTATCATCCTGCTCATGCTCAGTACAAAATAAATAGTTTTTTAAATCTGGATCTTCCTGTAAGTGTTTAGGAAGCTTAGACCAAATAAACGGGATTTCTCGAAATGCACAATTTATAATAACTTCTTTGGGCATATAAACTAAATCCTCCTTTGTCATATTTAATAAGCTTCTCGATTTGAAAAACACTTGCATAGATTGAGAGATCTTTTTTATAGCATCATTCTCCATTTCTTAACTTTTTTTAGCAAGAAACTTTAAGCATAAATGTCCACACCAGACTGTATCAAAATCTTGCTCGCGAATGTAGTTATAGAAGATATTTTCTGTTTTATATCGCCCAGTATACAAATAACTAACTAACTCACTTGGTGGAGGTAAATCTCCGAAGCTATCGTAATAATATGTTTTATCATTTTTCTTCTTATATGCAACCCAATGCGTCCCTACCCCCTCGGCATCATCCAAATTAACAATTCCACTTTCAAACTTGTTAGGACCTGTTTTTGGCATAGCATCTCTCATATATACACCTCTAAAATATGGAATATTTAGCTGTAATGCATACTTAGACAAGTCGAAATTTGTAAGCGCTTTTGGAGGTAGGGATTTTATTAGTTTTTTGAACTTTTATATGGTTTTAGATATAGCCCCAAACCACTGCGATATGGCTTAAGATATAATCCATTACCCTTTTTTCCTTCATCTATATTTTTATCATAACGCTTTCCCGATGAAACATCTTTAGCTGTTTTTATCGCTCTTATAATTCCAGCGGCCCCGCCAGCTAACGAACCCAAAGCAGAAAGTCCTGCAAATATAGGAATCAGAGGTAAAATTCCTCCCTGCTTTGGTAATGGTATGATGCGCGGAGTTTGTATTTTTCTTTTACCTCCGTGAACTTTTAATGTTTTTTGCGCCACTATTATTCCCATTTTTACCATTTTTTGTATATCCGAATTTTTCGGGTCTAAATTTAAACGTTTCTTTAAATTTTTACGAATTTTATTTATAATCCCGCTACCAAAAACTATTTTTTTCTGTTTTTTATTTATTTTAATACTCTTTTTACGTTTAGGTAATGCTTTTTTACATCCTCTACCAAGCTTCTTTTTTATTTTCATTCCAGTTGCATTTTTACTCCCCCTACCAAGCTTCTTTTTTATTTTCATTCCAGTTGGTTTTTTACATCCCATGCCAAGCTTTCTTTTTATCTTCATTCCAGTCGTTACTAGCCAAGCTGCAGTTTTTTCGCCAAAACTAGAGTTTGCCGACTTTACACGTTTCCAAGCACTTTGTTCAAGTTCGTAATCTGCTTTATGTCGTTCACTTAACTTTTTATGTCTTGCATAGGCTATATCATGCTTTTTACATGCAATATCTAATGAATTTATTCCAGGATCACCGCGGGTGAGTCTTTTCTCTAACTTTGTTCCAGGTCCGCAATACTGATATCCAGGTAAATGTAATTCAATTGGTAGCTTATTTATTACAGTATCAACTAAGCCTTTACCACTCGCCTTGGTGCTGCTGGAGCGAGAGGATATACGTCCTAATCGTTTGGCGGCTGACATTAAAATAAAATATAGTGTGCAAGTAACGTATATTTACAGCAATATGTTTATTGAAAAATCAGGTTATGAATTGGAAGTTGACAATCTGGATCAGACCGTTGGAGCAGGGTTGCCGACTACTAAAAGGAATGGACCTTTATTACCAAATTCAATAAGAGCGCTTTTAATAGGTCCTTCAAATTGTGGGAAAACAAATGCTATGATAACCCTTCTAACTCATCCTAAAGGCCTTTGTTTTGAAAATATATATATTTATTCAAAGTCCTTATATCAACCAAAATATGATTATATTCGCAAAGTACTCAAGCCGATTAAGGAAATTGGTTTCTATACTTATGCTTCCAATGAGACAATAGTTAATCCTGCGGATGCTAAACCTAACTCTGTTTTTATATTTGACGATGTAATTTGTGAAAGACAAGATGCTATTCGTTTATATTTTAGTATGGGGAGACATAAAAACATTGACTGTTTCTACTTGGCTCAGACATATTCTAAAGTTCCAAAACAATTAATTCGTGATAATGCAAATTTTCTTATTCTGTTTAATCAAGATCAAACAAACCTTAAACACATTTATTTAGATCATGTTTCTCCAGATATATCATTTTCTGAATTTCTAGAAATGTGTGCAGAGTGTTGGAAAGAAAAATATGGTTTCCTAGTTATTGATAAAGATAGCGATTTAAAGAGAGGCAGATATCGAATAGGATTTGATAAATACATTTATTTTTAAAATTTTATATCATTTAACATTGAGGCAGTAAAGGGAGAGGAGTAAAAAAAAATGAACGATACTTCAGAAATTGAGCTTAAACGCAAACTGATTGAAGCAACTGATGCTGTGCGTAAAAAATATTATAGCATTAAAAATAAGCAATTTAAAAACAAGAGTGGACTTGAAGAATTTTATCAGCCTGTTACAACTCGTTTAAAATCTATTTCTGATGCTGTTCAAGTTGCATCAAAAAAATCTAATATGCAGCCTCCCTCAGCTAGCAAAAGCCAAACCACTATTGTAAAAACAACTAGCCAGCCTTATTCGTCTGATGATGTCGATGTTCATGATGACAGCTTTGATGAGACATCTGACGCTGTTTCACCGCATATCAGTCCAATACCTGCAGAAGATATTTTCTCAACACCGGATTTAAGTGATACACCTCCTATTATCAAACATGATAAACAGCTAAAAACAAGAAAGATAGACTTTTCCTCGCATGCTAGTCCACATTCAATTTCAATGAGTTATGTGGAAAAAATAAAACGTAATATATCCAGGTTTGATGTAAGATATGGAATTCGCGTAGATTCAAAAAATAAACTTCACATGGGGAACACTGAGGTTAGATTTCCTCCTAGTGAGATTTCCTTTTGGCGTGGGAGTACAAATATTGCATCATATCCAGCATCTGCAGAACTTTTGGATATACTTTTTTTAAAACATCCAAAAGCGTTAGAAAATCCTAGTGCTATAAGCGAACAAACAAAAAGTATATATCAAGAAATTCTACATAAAACCAATGTAATTTTTAATCAATATAATCCAACTCGAGGACTTAACCGCAGTCAATCAAAAAAATATTTATACTTAATAAGACCTCTTATTTTTAAAGAAGGAAAATCAATAGCAAGATTACCGCTAAATACCAAACAACTAAACTTTAAAATCAAAGAATTTGTTTACTGGAATACTCCCCAGGAATTGATCGAACGTCTCCGCCTCCTTTGGGCGTCTAAATTAGCTGGAAGCACGGCACATGATAATGAAATTATATCCATTTTGGAAGAACTACGAGAAGCTAATATAATATATTAAACGCCTTATAATACGTAACATTCCAATTTTCATCTCAGTTTATACATAAAATGATGAGTGTTAACACAATAGATAAATTTGGTCGTAAACGTAAATGGAAAGACTCATTCCAGTTTAAACTTAGAGAAACCCCTATAAGCGCCTACAAACTAACTTCCGACGGAAATTATGATTTACAAGGAAAACGGCTAACCAATGTTTCGCCACCTACAGACTTAAATGATGCTGTGACAATGAATTATTTGACTGAAAAAATGAAAGTATTGGAAGAAAAGTTAAGAAATATGTTAGCTGAAACTACTGAATGGCTAAACAGAAATCTAAGTGCATATATCGATTTTAAAGTGGAAGAAGATTTAACAGAAAGGTTAAAGTATAGCAGTAAACAGTTAACCAATACAATAAACGATGATGTTATACCATATCTTCATAAAACGGTGATTGAAGAACAAAATGAGACTCTGGATAAGCTAATTACAGAATACATAGATAAACATATAAACAATTTATTAGATAAAAGTAATATCCCAAAAGAGATGGAGCGAATCATAAATGAAAAAATAAAAGATACTAAACATTCAAAAGTGGTGATTAAAAAATAATGTTGAAATAAAAAATGAATTTAACGCGCTGTATATTGGAAACCTTTCTAGTTATCAAGCTACTCTAGTCACGTCAACAATTTACAAGATGATCTCTAAAGAAAAAAGACAAGTCGTTGAAGAACTCCATAAACCTACACGTCGAAATTTTTCTAGGCGTAAAACTGTAATACGAGATTATTATGACTATTTTCAAATTGACCTAATGGAGTTTCAACCATATTCGCTTCTTAATAGAGGTTTTCGCTATGTATTAGTGGTTATAAATTGTTTTTCTAAATTTGTTTGGACTAGACCGCTTAAATCGAAAACTGGAAGCGAAGTTACTAAAAGTATGAAAGATATACTTGAATCGGCAGGATATTCACCTAAAAATATAGGTTCTGATATGGGCTCAGAATTTAAAAATTCACACTTTAATTCTTTAATGAAAAAATATAAAATAAATAATTTTTTTATCTATAGTAATAAAAAAGCGGCGATTGTCGAGCGTGTTATACGCACATTAAAAAACCGAATATACAAATATTTCTCTTTACGTGGAACTCACATTTGGTTCGATATCTTACAAGAAATTACAGACGATTACAATAATAGCAAGCATAGTACCACAGGAATGAAGCCTTGCGATGTAAAACCTAATACACTGTTAAACGTATATAATGTTCCGAAAATAGTTGTTAGAAGAAAGATACTAAAAATAGACGATATTGTCAGGATAAGCAAATATAAAGGTGCATTCAGTAAAGGATTTGAAATTAACTGGTCTCCAGAGTTATTCAAAATAGTTAAAGTGAATATTAACAATCCACCAACGTTTCTTTTAGAAGATATGAATGGTCAGCCGATAAAGGGTTGTTTTTATCAACAAGAACTACAAAAAACCAAACTTCCTGATGTTTATTTGGTGGAGAAAATTATAAGAAAACGAACAAAAAATGGCGTTAAGCAAGTTTTAGTTCGCTGGCTAGGATTTCCCAAACCTACATGGGTTAATGAAGCTGATGTCATATTATAGTATTATTAATTCTTAACCTAACTTATTACATATATTTGTATTTGTAGCTTAAAGGTAAATAAAACAACTTTTTAATAAATACTTTGTTTTTTATTTTTAGGTTATTCATTTCATATATAAAATTTTCGTAATATCACATAATATTTGGTGATAATTAAAAGCTAAATATTCTAACATGCAATAATTCTGAATAGATAACTGTAAACTACATACATTTTTAATTTTTTCGGAATATGTTACATCACTATCATAATTGGTTATATATAATAAAATACTGGTATAATGACTCGAGAAATCAATTTCTTTTAAAATTTTTAACTTATAGTCAATAACATGAGAATATAATTTAATTTCCTGAAGCCATTCTTTACAAAAATATAAAACATTATTAAATTTTTCTAATTTTAACAATGGTTGTCCTTCGCATGGTATGCTTGTAAGTTTAAACTGCTGAAAAATCATTACATTCTCAGTCAGTGTTCCGTCAACATTAACTAATGGAGACATATTCAGCATATGTTCAAATAGTTCATGCCAATCTATATCCATGAATGATATAGAAATGCTATCCTTAGAGCAGGGAGCAACATATGTTAGCTTGACTGTCGGTAGAAAGCCCTGCATAGTACTTAAGCCTGTAGAAATTTGTATGGGAACTGTGAGGAGATGTATAATGCTCTCGTTAATCAAATATTTTTCTTCCTCTATTTTTTCGCTATAATTTGGTAGCAACATATCTATATATTCAGGATAGCAGAAATCTGATGAAGTCATAGAAGATTGACTAGCCATGTTATAATCTTAGTTTCTTTAATAGATATATAACCTGCTTCTTTTGTTCGTATTGTTTAATATCTTTTTTCAGTTTTCTAATTTTCTCAGAAAAACTTTTAATTTGATGTTGTAGTTGCAGCGACTTGCTCATCTGGCTTACTATAGCTTAAACCATCTGCTTTAAGTTCTTTTATAGTTACAGTCCCCCTACCCATCCCACCCTCGTTTACAAACAAGTTTCGACAAGTCGAAACAGCTGCCAACCAATGGAAACAGCCTTCGGCAATATGAATCAGCTTTCAACGTCTCGAAACAGCTTTCAGCTTTAGGCGAGTTGAAACAGGTTTAGACTTGTTGAAACATGTTTATTCTTGTCGAGATACGTTTTTTTTTTTTACTATTATATTCGACTTGGAGAAAATAGCATATGGTTAATATTTTTGTAAAATATTAATAAAAAAATATTAAAAACCTTCAAGCGGAGCATTTAAAAAGTCGATTTTATAATGACCCCACGCAAGAGTACTTATTCCATCAGGCAAAATGTATCTCTTATCATCGTTTGCAGACAAAGCTATTTTATTAACCGTTTCTGTATGTATGACATGTTTTATTGATCGAAATACATTTTGTCTAGCTAAGACAATATTCTTGCTAAAGAGGCAATTTTTATAAGCACTATGCTTAAGTCTTTTAATAACAGATTTTTTAACTCCTTTTCCTTTTTTAATTACTTCACCATAGTATCCACTACTTTTTTTAGGCTTGGCTACAACATAATCATATAATTTGGGTCTAAGGCCGACAAATTCAAGAATTGGTAGACCTTTCGCTTCGTCTTTAAATACTCCCAACACTGCTTTATTTACTAATGGTATTGAATACGGATTGTTTAAGTCATAATTGGAAGTATCAAATTTATTGAGATTTTCTTTTATGTCTGAATAAAAATCTTTAGTATCAATTTTATATATTAATGAGTCAGTATCAGTATATAAGAGTTTTGCATTATCTTTATATTTTTCTTTTACAAAATCATAGTGAAAATCAAACATCACAGTTTTGGAAATATCGAGAACGCTAAAACCTACATATATAGGTTTATTGAAAAGAACTTTATCTTTTTTAAGTTGAATGGCAACAAAATTTTCATTAAAAACTTTAACGCTATCTATTTTAGATTGTGAAATAAAAGTTTGAGCACCCTTTTTTTGACGAATATTTTCCCATTGTTTTAGCAACTTGACGCTTTTTCGGTTTTCGACAGCTTCCATACATTTACCAAAAACTGCGTTATTAGCTAATTTATACATATCTTTAGCGAAATCATTTGTAGCCGCTTGCCTCATCGCCGTATTTTTATCAACATATGTTTTTAGCCAATCTGACTGCCTGAATTCAGCAATTCTATGGATTTTTTCCAATTTTAGTCCATGTTGTAGAGCCTGATATAAATTTCTATAATGAATTACATAACGTTTTTTATCATTTAAATTAGGTATTAGCTTAGCTAAACGACTTTTACCATTAGGCGCAACTATATTTTCAGGACAGAAAGGAAGCTCATTGTGTAAGTCGTGAAGTTCTTCCGGATAAATTAAATCTACTTCTAAAATAAATCCTATTGCGCTTTTTTCGTTTGAACATTGTGTTAATACATTAAAATTTTGAACTTCTTCATCTTTGAGCCATCTGAAGCCTCCAAAAGGCAAGTACTGAGAAAGGGCTTGTCCATATAAGTTGTTGGCATCCAGATACGTGATGTATGAGGTAGGTTTAGAAGCATCATATTTTATATAATTGAAATCATCGTCTAAGTTATGTGGTAGGTAACGGTTATTTGCTACCGCATGACGATGTGTGCATTGCACTACCCCCCCTCTTATCCCTTTCCTGATTAGATGGAACATATCTGGATCAGTAAGTAGTTCCAGCTTTACCTAAAATAAATAATTTTTATGAGTAAAAATATTTTTTTTTTAAGTTTTAAAGTTTAAAAAATTTGTTTTAATAATAATGGGAAATACCTTAGTAAATGACAGCATACATGACCATGCCAACGCTGGTAGGGTGAAATAGAAGCAGGCTTCTAGATTGTATAGAGATCGAAATAGCTTTCTGAATGATTCAAATATGTCCGCCAATAAAAGCACGTCTGTTTTTAAATATAAATCTGAATATTGGCCTAAGTTCTCGCAATTAAATAGTTGCCAAACTTTTTCTGCGTGCATGTAGTCTTCCAAGCTAATGGCTTCTTCACATAACGTGCTGTAAAAATCTGCCATTGCTGGTAATTCTTGTGTAGATTCTAGTTTATCATATGAATCCACAAACTCGTAGGGGAAAACTCCTTTTCGTCGCATTAAATTAAACTGCTCATCATCTGTAAATAGTCTTCTGGTTTCAATTAGTTGGTTTTCATTTAAAGTTTTCGCTAGGCTATCTAAGCTGGAAGGCATAAAGCGGAACGAATCCAAGAAGCGTAAGTAAAAATACCTTTTCTTCTCGCTTTCAGCATTCAAATTTTTGCCATCGCTCGGACTTAGCGCAATTTTCGCTGTAAATGCGATATAAAGTTCTTTATTTTGTGGGATGACTTCTATGGACTCGGATTTTTTTAATAGTTCTTCGATACATATGTGAAAGTCGTAATGTGAGCCGTTATGGAAAAATATAGGTATAAACTGTGGCGTTCTATATTTTAAATTGCACTTGCTATGTGCTGCACCTCTGTACAAACCTAAAACAACAATATTTCATTAGCATCTATGTATTATTAAATTTTATAACTAAAATAGTTTGTCATAATTAAAAATTATTTAAATTAATAGTATCTACTAACCTGAAAAATGACAGTGGTCTCTCACTTTTTTTAGTGAGACGTCTTCAGTATTAGGTTGGAATATGTCTTGGCATAAAAAGCAGTTTTTTGCATTTGAAAATTTTTCTTGTTCTCGAGCTGTTAGTTTTGTCATTGGCTTCGGCTTTGCATAATATGTTTCATGTATTTCTCTGACATCTTGGATAAGCCACTCTGCAAAAACTTCGGCGCAATCCAAGCCTCTATATTGTTTCAGAAATGATTGTGAATTATCATGTTCGCATTTCACAAAATAGGCAAAACTGAATGGTTTGTGTACATGCGTATCCACTGTATATTTCTTGGATGGGTCTGGATTTGCTATATGGATAGGCTCGAGTAAAGTTTCAAAATCTGCGTATATGCAGAACGGCATAGGAAATGCCTTATGATGATCCTTAAATTCGAGAATATTATTCATTTCGGTTGGGAGCTCTGTTCTAACTTTTAGGCAGTCATTTAGATCTAAATGCATTTTTAATTTCTCTTCTGTTAAAAATGTAACTAAACAGCCATCGCATACATGAACTTTTCCGTTGTAAGCGCTCCTTTGCTTTGAAATTAGTTTACTTAAATCTTTTATGTAGCAAAAATGTGATGCCCCCGTTGCGGGATCTTCAATGTATAGGAGATTCACATGATTATTTTTTCGTTGCTTAGTATGATATAATGGCCCTACAACGATATGTTTATCTTTTTTCTTACTAAGCCCAAAAACGTTGATGCTTATATCCATGTTTTGTTTTTCAAATTTTTGAACATTATTTAATTCCATAGGAAATGATAAATTATTAAAATTTAGTTTATCCAAATGTTTTTCATAGTTGCTAACTCTTTCGGCATTTCTGACAGCAGGATATAGATGGTAGAGAATACTATAGGCGAAGCATTTATTATCGCTATTTCTAATATTAATAACAGCTTTTTTATCTTCTATGTCTTTTGGAAGAGGTATATAAGATGATCCTCGGAATGGTTCAAATCTAAGCAAGTTTACTTCCAAATATAAAATTCCAATCATTGACCATCCGGAATCTTTTTGCTAAAATAAAATATTTTTTTTTTTAGATATAAGAAATCGAATAATGCTATTAGTATGACTTACCTGAAACTCTTCACTTTTCACTTTTAATATTTCAGAAAATTCTGAATACAGATCCTCCAAATCCGAGGATATTGTTGCAATGCGATATTTGCTATTAAATGATTTTATTTCATTTTGCACATCATTTCCGTCTTCATTTTGTTTTGTTGCTAATATATAGGAGGCAAAAAGCTCAAAGTTGATTTTCATTCCATTTTCCTGCTCATTTATTTTCTTTTTGATTAAATTTAGGACATCTGGTTTAATTTGAAACATAAATTCATTTACATTTTGTATTGTTTCACCCTCGTTGTTTATTCTATATGTGCAAATGTTTTTTTTAAAAGCTGAATTAATCAATTTAACATTTGTTCCAATGCTAACACTGCAATGTTTTTTGTGGTATAATGTTTTTAAGTGGGCGCTCATATTTTTTCTATTGACATCTATCTGGCATTCCTGACATCTAACAGTAGATGATGATGTCGAGGCTCCATCATTTATCTTATTATTTTGTTTATTATTTACATTATTAAGCAAAGTTGCAGCTTTTTCGGCTTTTTTTTAAAAGTATCCTTTCTATTGCTAGTTAGCGGACATAAATGACAACTAAATTGTTTCTGACTACTTGAATGCTGCTGTTTTTGATGTCTTTTTAAAGCTGACAGCGTTGAATAACTTTTATGACATGTAATACATTCCATTTTAATGTAAATGAAATAAAATAAAAGTTAGCAAAATTTACTTTGAAATTATTAATCTTGTAAGGTTAGTTTAGTCTTAACAAGTTGCTTCGGTATCAAGTTTAACTTGGAACTGAAATCTCTTTTTTTTTTTTTTTTTTTTTTTTTTTTTTTTTTTTTTTGGACAACCGAGGAGAATCTGTTTACAGATACCATAGCATCCTCATGCTATGGTGATGTCGGGTTGGAGAGTCACTGAAGGTGAGGTCCCCGACCGACTAAACTCCCCGCGTGTACTGTTCGTTCGGTTTCCGTGCCGTTAAGCATATAAACCTTTGATCAGTCTTCGTGTATTTCCGCTCCACACATTAAGTGTGCTTTGCTTCGTACTACCTTACTAGGAATAAGGTTTACATCACCTTAAGATATTTTATTCCCTAATTGATCACCCAATTGATCACTCAATTGACTGATCAATCATACAACACAATACCTAATTAATTTAGAGGGTTAGTTATTTTTGGTGAGACTTGCAGTGTCAGTGTTATGTATGTGTTATATGTGTTTTGGGGGTGTGTCCCAGTGCGGTGTATAGTACAAGTACTAGGTGCTAATGGATGAGATATCTTTGTTATCTTAAACCGGTCCATGGGGACATGGAGCTTAAGACTTATCCCACTGTTTCAGGGTGAGAACAAAGTAGCGCTGATCCGAAGCGAAGCAAGTCTCGTTTTTTTGTTTTTTGTTAGTAGAGATACATGTCACCTAATTGCGCAGTAGTTGGTATTTAGGGCGCCTATGTGCCCTTCTACGTCCTAAAATAACAGCTGGATCGTAATCTACGAGCATTCTAAGTTCCTCGTTCGGATGGTTAGCTGTCCGAGCGAAGAACCTAGTCGCTTTTCTGTGGAGGAAATCAGACAATTTTTCCCACTGAAGATCTCTATGCAAATCTACATTTCTCTCGAACCAGTGAGCAGCCGCTGCCTTCCGCACATAAGCATTTTCAGTCTGCTCAAGTGATTTAATATATGACTGGGCTGCATGCCCCCAGGCCGCAGACCCATAAGTGAGCTGCGGTCTGGCAATAGCTTTAATCATGATCAGCTTAGTGCGGAGGCTCATGGTGCTACGTGGCCCGATGAGAGGATATAGTCTGCTCATGCCTGCTTTGGTCTTAATAATTGCTTTTTTGATGTGTGACTTAAAGGTTAAGCCTTTGTCCAAAGTTATACCTAGGTACTTAGCTTCCCTAGCCCACTCTATTTCATCATCATCTATTACCAGATTATCCAAAGGTGGTAATCTGCGTTTCTGAAAAAGAATGGCTTGTGTCTTCTGGCTATTTATTCCAACTTTCCAGTCAATACACCATCGCATTAGCCTATCTAACTCTGCTTGCAGAAAGCCATGCAGATGTGCCGCGCTATGATGACTCATGGCTAGTGCCATGTCGTCAGCATAGAGCGCCAACATCACACGACCCGCTCTAGGTATATCGCTGGAATAAATGGAATACAGCTGAGGACCCAAGACAGATCCCTGAGGGACTCCGGCTAACAAGGCTCTAGGTTCCGATTTGACATCACCGACCTTTACACAAAATGTCCTGTTGCTCAGATAACTTGCAATTATCTTGCAAGTTTTCTCTGAAATTCCCAGGAAGAGCATTTTATGCAAAAGCCCATCATGCCATACTCTGTCGAACGCCCTAGTGACGTCCAGCAGGACGGTTCCTGTCACCCTGTTCTCCTGAAAACCTTTAGTGACATATTCAATCAATCGCAATAGCTGATCCTCACCAGAGTGGGCTCTTCTAAAACCAAACTGTTCAGCAGGAATTATATTCAACTGCTCTGTTTCCTGCAGCAGCCTGCTTTTCAGCACTCTTTCGGCAATTTTGCCTAGGGCTGGAAGCAGGCTGATGGGTCGGTAATTCTGAGGGAATGTACCGCTTTTGCCAGTTTTTTTGAACACTATAACTTCTGCGTGTTTCCACGCAGCAGGAAAATGTTCAACCCTCATCACCCCATTACAGATGTTTGTTAACATCGCTACAGCTTTAGTACCTAAGTTTTTAAGCATCTGATTATTAATACCATCCGCACCTGGTGCTTTGCGCTTTTTCAATCGTTTCAGGATATCCCTAACCTCTCCGGGTGTGGTGGGGTTAGGAATCTCCTGCAACGTTGGACGATTTCTTAGATCTTCAGCAGAGTTTTCTACCCCGTCTATGTGATCGTCGTCTTCTGCAGGATGCACATTTAAATTACTTTCATTGGCAATTGTTTCAGCCAAGGCTTCTGCCTTTTCTAAATCAGAATAAGCTAGGCCATTAACCCCGTGAAGCGGTGGTATAATAGTTTTCTCTTGCCTGAGCTTCTTTTGCATTTTCCATGCAGAATGGTCACCATTAATGTTTAGATTGGAAAGCCTTTGATCCCACCTTTGGGTCCTGAGTTCCTGGAGAGCACTTCTTAAGACCTGACTATGTCTATTTAAATTTTGTTTGTTTTGTTCTGTAGGCGCAATCCTATAGAACCTCCTCAGTCTTCTATTAGCTCTGATGAGCTCTTTGACTCTCCAAGGTGTTTCCCCATGAGGGTGCCTTGGCGCGGGCAAAATACTAACTCTAGTGCTCTCCTGGAATGACTCCAATATGTAGCCTTCTAAATTGGCCACCTCGGTTTCCAAATCGGCCACAGAGCGGATAGGTGGAATTCTCAAGATTTTATTCTCCACGCGCGTGGAGAATCCAGGCCAATTGGTGGATTTCTTAGAAATCACATCTCTTGGCCTGGCTCTAGAATCCAGTATCAACTCTATGGGGTTATGGTCCGAGGTGCCCAATTCGAGTGTCTCCAGCTGGAAATCGTGTACTACGTGTTGCAGTATCACGACATCCAGGACCTCAGGAAGGCCACGTATTGTTGGAATGTACGTAGGTACATCCGGACCCAAGATAATGGCATCATGAGGTTCAGTAAATTGAGTAAGTCTCCTACCATTTATATTTTCTTTACGACTATTCCATAGACGAGATTTACAATTTAGATCACCTATCAAAATTTTTGGATTTCCTCCTGCAAGTAAATCATTTATGTCTTCGACTATGAGGGTCTCCTGCGGAGATAGATAGACTGAACTGATTTTAACTGGACCTCTATTGGTCGTGACTTGTATTGACACTGACTCAATTTCTACATCATCTCTTCCTATGAAATGATGGCTGAGTCCCCTTTTGACTAATAAAGCAACACCCCCCCCGTTATTGTTAGGTCTATCGTATCTATACACCTCATAGCCCATAAATGAAATTCTTTCTTCACCATCAATCCTGGTTTCCTGCAAAGCCAGGATATCAGGTTTCCTATCCAGCAATAATTCGTCTATTTCAGAACGTCGAGCGCGAATGCCATTTACATTCCAAGAAATCAGTGACAGCCCTATATTTAAATTTTGAATATTATTATTATTTAAAATATGATTATTTACCGCCATTTAATGACCTTTGGAGCAAAAGAAATTTTTGATCAAAACTTTTTTGCATCAGCTCCATCTGCTGTTGATGCATTTTCATGAACTGAGTCATGAAATTTTGGCTGTCACTGTTTTCCTGTGCAGGTTTGGATTTCGATGAAGACGAAGCAGCAGTTACGTTAGAATATGAGAGCCCCTCTTGGACATTGCGGCCTTTAAGGGGCCCTTTGTTTGTGTTTTTAGTTTTAGTGACGTTTTTGGGTGCTTCTGAGCACCCTTTGTAATTTGCTGGGTGGTCCCCCTTGCAGAGGGCACACACAGCGTTTCGGGCTGCGCCCGCCGCAGGCACACTAAGTGTGCAGTTTTTGGCCTGGTGAGGCCCAGCACACCTAACACAACGCTCCGGCATGTTGCACCGAGATTGGCCATGGCCATATCTCTGGCAACGGAAGCATTGTCCAGGCATACTAGGTCTACGTGCAGCCTCAACCTGCACCCTTAGTTTGTCTACGTACTGCAACTTATAAATATCATTATTATTGGTTTTCACCAATATGTGCGATAAAGGCTGCTTAGTCTTTCGCGAAATCATCCTAATGATCTCGGAGTCTAAGATTCCCTGTATTTCCAGCTCTTCTCTTAATAACTCTAAATCGAAATCATCGGAAAGCCCTTTAACAACGACATGGGCTTTCTTGTCCTCGGGGAGCATACGGGAAAAATAGTTCCGTTTCTCATCGGTGAGCAGCCGAGTAAGCTGCCTATAATCTCCGCTGTCTTTTGTGAAGATTTTAATCCCGTCTCTGGTTTTCTGTGCATAGTTGATCTTTATGCCTTTAGCGACTGCTTTTTTATTGATCTCGGTCCAGCCTTGTGAACCGTGCAAGATCAGCGGTGGGATTATAGACTGCTTATCAGCAGACGTCGCGACGCCTGACGTTTGTTTGTCAGACGTCGAGGCGCCTGATTGCTCAAAATCGACAATTTCCATATCGTCAGAACTGTCGATTTTCTGGCGTTTATGGCCTTTGGTGATTTTCAAAGCGGACTCGGTCTGCGTTTCCTTGCGCGGAGGAGGTAGCAGGGGGAAGGCTTCTATAAGCACCCTTTCGGGGTTTTTACTGTTTGAATTTTCAACTTTTTTAACTTCTTTAATGACTTTAGCTTTCTTAGCAAGGCTGCTTGCTGGAGCCTCAGCTTTAGCTGTAGCCTCAGCACGCTGCCTGTCAACTAATTTATCTACCTTTGAAATTAACGAGTTTATAGAAGCCTGCAGCTTCTTGTTTTCCTCCTTTAGTTCTCTCTCTCTGGACTCAAAACTGGCCTGAAGGGCCTTAAGAGTGTCCTCGAACTCTTTTTTCTGAAGTCTTTCGCGCTCTTTGCTCTCTGCGAGAGCTTCCTTAAGAGCCGCGTACTTATCCTCGCGCTGGACTGCGTCCTCAGTCTGAATTAGATTTACTAATTCAGACTGTCTCTCTTTTCTCATATCCTTGCGTGACATTTTGATGACCTTGCTGTCCGAGTCCGATTTGTAAAACCCGTCTTCGCGCTCACGTTCTTTAGTAGTTTTGCCCATAATTAATAGGCAGTTCTCTTTTGAACTGCGCAATTAATTATGTGCACTGTGAATTTACGTTGCGAAACAATCAGGGTATATATATGCAAAACACTCAAAATATAAAAAATATCAAAAATACACAAAATCTTAGCCTAGATCTTACTCTCTAGAAGTCACTCACTAACACTTTTACTTCACTGTGTTTTTCCAAAGTACTAGTCACTGCACTGTCACTTCCACTCACTTGCACACGACCGACTTTGTGCATTTAGCACAATAACGCCCGGAGCAGTCCTGAAACTGCCGATTTTTCGCTATGTATAGCCTTGAGAAAGACTATACACAGCACGAATTTCTTTTAAAACTCAGGAACTCTGGAGCACGATGTTGTTCTCTCGAACAACGCACGAATGAGAAATCTCTATCCCATCAAAGCCGCTTTTATACCTCTTTTTCCCCGGTTAGGGAGAAATATGTTAGGGGAAGTTTGGGTATCCTCAGACGGTTATATGCAATGATTCAAGCTTCTAAAAAAGTATTAAGGCAAGTAATTATCAATTTTAATTTACGTATGTCGAAAGTAATGTGTTACTGATAAATATACATGATGAAAACATTTATTGTTCGATTGCATCTAATTTTTAAGAGTCTAGAAATAAGCAAATAATGTTCTTTAACGTTTCTTTATAAACATCTCGAGTTACCTGTCCTTCCCCTGCATCATAGAAGGGTATTTGCCGACAAAGTTTGACCATTTTTTATGATTTGAGAGTTGGGTATTCTCTACAGATGTAAACTGACAAGTTTCAACTTGTCGAAACTTGTTAGATTTTAGCTTATATTCTTATTATGAGATTTTAAAATTATGTATGCGTTTGTTTAATTCATTGTAAAGGATTTGTTATTATGCTAATTTCAAAAGTTAAATGTTGGTGAGAATATTGAATTTTTTTATTAAAATATCTAAAGTAAATATCTAATTGATTTTTTTTTTAGCGCTAATTGGGATTTTAATTAACTACCTCAGAGTCGGTATACACTATATTTTGCAACGCAATTGCTTTCACACCCAGTAATGTATTATGATTTTTTTGGATGGTCGTTATATTGTGAGTTTCTTAAGTTAGCCAGATTAATAATAAATTAAAAAACCAACGTGATTTGCTTATTGTTGCCTACGCCTGATATTCATAATTTTATTGGGGGTTCTACCTGATGACAAATACAGCTTATGATACCTATCTAGTGGGTATTTTCAGTTTAAGGACCGAATAATATAAAGTTATTGTGCATACATCATCGCAAACAAAAGGTAGCTTTTTATATTATTTCGTATTTACAATCCATTTAACTACAATTTTACACTGTGAATTAATTTTTTTTACTTTTTTCCTGAAATTGTACCCTATTTACTTATATTATGATATTATCCGAAATTTTTATAAAAGCATTATGAGGGCTTTTACCTGATGGCGAACACAAGTTGTATAGTACCTATACCTGCTTGGTATTTTATATGTATTTAAGTTTTATTTACTTTTTATTACTCTGTTCTCATTACAAGATAGTCCTATAATTTATCCATTTCCAGTACAAAGAAATCGCTAGTTAATGGTTCTAGATAGTAATTATTTTATTGTATTTCTATAAGTGGTGCAAAAATTGGAAACAATTATTAGATATGCTACTGAATTTTAATGAGGGTCCTTCGGAATAATAAATAAAGGTTTATGTCCCTTTCTTTTTAAATCGAGTCGGCAGAGGGTTTGAGAGGATCATTTAGGTATAAATAATTATTGTGGTGACAAATGTACCGCTTTATTATACTTATCTTGTTAGACCATATAAATTAGGGATTTATTTCGCTTTACTACCCGCCAGCGGCGTTTCACTAAGTTAGAAAATATAAATAATGTTTTTTACTATACCGCTTTAACAGCGGCGTTTCAACTAAGGGAAAATAATAAAAAGTCTGGTTTAAGGATGGCTCAGGTCGGATCGTAAAAAGTTGGGTTTAAGGATGGCTTATAAAAATTGGGATTTAATTATCCCGCTTTAGCAGCGGCGTTTCAACTAAGGGGAAATAATAAAAAGTCTGGTTTAAGGATGGCTCAGGTCGCATCGTAAAAAGTTGGGTTTAAGGATGGCTTATAAAAATTGGGATTTAATTATCCCGCTTTAGCAGCGGCGTTTCACTAAGGTTAAATCATAAAAAGTCGGGTTTTATCTCGGGTCAGACCATAAATATTCAGGTTCAAATTAGGGTTAGATGAGAAGCCGCCTCGCGAAAGCATCCGGGTTAGGTCGTAAAAAGTCGGGTTTTATCTCGGGTCAGTTCATAAATATTAAGGTTCAAATTAGGGTTAGATGAGAAGCCGCCTCGCGAAAGCATCCGGGTTAGGTCGTAAAAAGTCGGGTTTAATTTCGGGTTATTTTGTAAACAGCACCACCGAACCACCCGGGTTAGGTCATAAAACGCACCACCGAACCACCCGGGTTAGGTCATAAAACGCACCACCGAACCACCCGGGTTAGATCATAAAACGCACCACCAGCACCACTTGGGTTAGATCGTAAAACGCACCACCTGCACCACCTGGGTTAGATCGTAAAACGCACCACCTGCACCACCTGGGTTAGATCGTAAAACGCACCACCAGCACCACTGAGTCAGCTCTCTTAGTATCTCTCTACTTACCGTTACTGTTGCGCCCTCTAGTACCAGTCTGAGATACTTGAAAATAATTTCCGGCAATTTCTCATGACCACTTTACCTAATATATTTTTTTTTTCCGTAAGCCATACGACTAACACTTTCTGAGATACGGCCGACAGCCATTCTTAGTGGGACACCCGGTACAGCCGTACCATTTACCTCGCATTTTAGAAAGCAATCTTATCAAAACTAATAAGAGTCTAGGTACTTATTCCGTTTCTACTCTAATCATTTTATTCCTTTTTTTTTGTAACTAATCCTGATTACCTGTTTGCTTATTATGTGGTTATTATGCCTTTATGGGCGCCTCTATTGGAATAATACACCTATTTATTTCTATAGATAAAGTCTGTTCAGAGATATAAGAAAGTGACCAACTGATCCCTATTAGGAAAGACTCGGGCCAGCTGTAAAATTGAAATATGGCCGAACAGGTCCGTATTTTGCTTAGAATTTGATCATGGTTTGTAATAAAAATAAGTAAGATATTAAATGATATTTTATTTATGATTACAAAAATATACAAATTATTCGGTACTTATAACAATTATTCACTTAATATATCAATGTCACTATCGATATCATCATCTGTTCTAATTATTATTTGTGTTATATTGTTTATATGGATATAGGATTTTTCGACTTTTTCAACATGTGTAAATTGTAATTTGCCCAATTTTGTGAAGGGATGTTAAAAACTTCAGTTTCTATAAGCTCAAGTACACTGGAGTTAATAGTAGGGCAAATATTGTTACGACGAATGGCAGATTTCAGTTGGTGCCAAACATGTTCGATGGGATTAAATATACTATGTTATGGTGGAAGCCTTAAAACTGTATGCCCTAGATTTTTTGCATAATTATCACAGAAGTATTCCTTTTGTAGTTCTAAAGTTTGTAAAACCTCAATTATCTCCCTGAAAATATATGTCATTATCATACATGTAGTTTTGGATTGTCATTTGAGAAGGGAGTCTTGGTCAACTGCCTACTATGGTAGCTTGCATTGTCCATTACAATTACGCTATTCGGATGTATATTTGGAATTAACTTGTTATTAAACCAACCTTCAAATAAATCAGCAGTGGTATCCTCATGGTAATCCAGAGAAGATTCTTTAATGTTTTTTGCAGACAGAGAAAGTCCATTTGGAATCCATCCGTCTTTAGATCCAGCATGCAAAATCGTAATTCGTTTACCTCTTTTTGATGGCGCGCTTGTTTTACACTTGCCGCTTAAGTCACCTCAACCCTTTTCCGGGGTATCATATGTGTCGAACCAGGTTTCATCCAAGTAAATAATCGGCCTTTGCTGATCTCTGTAAATCCTAATTTTTTTGTAGATATTCGGATCGCCATTCCCGAATGCTACTGAATTCCACTAAAACTTGTCTTTTGTTAATTTTTTTAAATCTAAACCCCATGTGTTGGATACACTTCCATAACGTTGTTTTGCCACATTTAACGCTGGTTTCATCTTTTTCATTAAATTATCTAATGTAGGCACGCTTTGTTTCTCGTATAACTGGTAAATTTAACGCCGTATTATATCTTATATATATAAATATCTTAACTGTTACGATTTTATTAAAAGTAAGAATGCGGATTTGAGTGTTGACAATGCAGTGCAATTTACAGCAGATATGCTTAACGTTGGGAAAACAGCAATATATTATAAACTTTTAAAAGAAGATAAAAGTAATTAACTTGCGTTGGGCTACAGGTCGACCAAGATTTCGACAGCGACGATTCTGTGAAAGATGTGGATTTTTCCTTATAAAAGGAAACTACTTGATGTTTTGAATATTTATAATTAGTTTTCTGACTTGTTTTTGTTTAATAATTATTTTTTTTTGTGTTTAGAATGTATTTTTTAGTTACACTTTTATCCCGATTCGATAAATAAACGAGTTATTTAGAAATGTGCCTTATACCTTTAATAACTTCAGAAATAAAAGAGATATTTTCACGAAACTCAAAGTTGACTCCAAATTTTATTATTTTGGGTGCCCAAGAAGGCATTAACTAGCCCCTACATTAACGCAAATACGATTTTATTATACTGCCAAAGTAACCCCAAACTTCTGCCTACTTTGGCACCCTACAAACAAATGTTTTACTCCCATATGGGAAGATGAAATCAAACCATATTCGGGTTATCTACTTTCAATTAGACACAAGGCACGATTCATTTTTAAAAATTTTAATTTTCCAAGGGGTTTGTGACATAGAGTGCCAAAATAGGTCAAAACATGCCAAAGTAACCCCGTTTTACGGTACTTTAATTATGAGATATTTAAAAAAAAAGATTTGTATTTTCTCATTACAATTTACAACTTAATGAATAATAATAATTACATACTCTGACGTAATTTCGAAAATTAACCTACTCTACACTCATTAATAATAATTAAGAAGCTAGCATTTTAGACACATAAATTCTTAGAGGAAAAAAATCGCAGTCATGGAAAATTTATAGGATTTTAAATGCACCATAGAGCTGTTGATGATTCTCAAATGGCCTCGAAGTCATTGTATTATTTATGGAATTATAAGCATCATGGTTCTTACGATTTTCTTACATACTAAATCTGCGTGTAGTCCTATAGAAGAATTATAAATTTACTCACATCTTCAAATACCATATTTTGCAATTTTTAGATAGAAAACAGGTAAAATATAATCTACTGAAAGTGTATTTTAGAAAGAGCATAGTGAAAGTTGATGTTACAAAAGACCTAAAATAGCTTGTAGTGCAGCGAGGATATCATATTTCGACCTACTTTTTCTCAATTTTAAATCTATCAGTACCTGCCGATTTAATTTAGATAACCCTATAAAATCCATAGAATAATATACCTGTATAAGAGTGTCACATTACCTTTTAAAATCACATTTCTTTAAAACGGGGTTAAAACTCGGTTTTTGTAAAAGGAATTCTACCCTTTTAAAAAGTATTTATAGCTTTGCACTTGTTTGCAACGTTACTCCGGGTCATTCTACGAAAATGACTCTCCACTAGTAAAACATATTGGACATATTTCAAGTTATCTTACTCACTGTGTATAATTAGTTTGAATGTTTCAAACAAAAGTCAATATATACTTAGGGTAGACCGGGAACAGTTGTACCATTTCTTAATTATTGCATCCTACAGACTATTGCACGATGTTTACCAAGAACAGTTTTGACATCTTTGATGCAGTATATCTTTCGCTATAAAAAGTAATTTAGTAAAAGTTTCTAGTGCAATCATAAAAAAAGTTGTTAGGTTTCATTGAAAATATTGCAAAGTGGTACAATCGTCCCAACCTTCGAGACGATTGTACCAGTATATGGGGACAATTGTAACATATTTCAGTTGTTGCAAAAATATCGTTTTTGATTTGAGATTACGTTTAGGTGCTTCAAAAAAATACATCAAATAATATTTAAACAAAGTCAACAAACCTTGTAAAACCACAAGAAATGATACAATATTCTTTGGCAAAAATAAGCAAGAGTTCCTGTAAAACCTTTAACATATTCAAAACAAATAATAATAACATATACTTTGATAAATTAAAAAAATTCATAAACAAAATCACTCAGATTGACAGTTATGGCACACATACAAATCTTCCTGTTTCGTACATTCTACATGGGACCAAAGTTTGCATTCAAGGCATTGAACCCATTTTTCTCTTGGTTTGCTTAAACTTGATGCTTGATTCTGGCGGTTCTGCTATTGTCGGTTGTGGCCTTCTTTTGCTTTTCCTTAGCTTCTAGTCTAAAGTTTTTCTTAACTTTCTTCTTTTTTTTTTCTTCATAGTCGATCCTTATTCTTATTTTTTCTGACGTGTCTCTGTAGATGGTGGAGTTTCTTTTCTTGTTTTTTTCCCCTTTCTGTTTTCTGGGTGGAGCTTTAAGAAAAGGACGGACGCTTTCAGGAAAAATGTATGGCTGGGGGTAATTTTGTCTGGGTTTTGATTCATCATGGTGAAATTTAATGCGCTTGTTTTTATGATTGGTTGACTTACTTCTATGGATAACTGAGATTTGTTTGATGATAGTTGATCTCTGCTTGTGGATGGTTGTGCAGTGCTCGTGGAAGGTTGAGCGACGATTGTGGATGGTTGATCTCTGCTTGTGGATGGGTGTGGAGTGCTTGTAGAAGGTTGAACGACGATTGTGAATGGTCGAAGCGAGCTTGTAGATGGTGTAAATGTGACTGACTGTGACTGTAGTACTGCCACTGTGGAAACTTTAACACTGCTGTTATTAGTATCGGTTTCGTTAATATTTGGGGAAGGCACTGGTCTATCTGTGATTGATGATGGGGCAAAATCTAATTCTGTAAAAATATCCCTATTGAATGGCAATATACCGGTACATCTAAATCCAGCCTGTATGTTTGTTTAGGTGAGTGCAAGAGGCAATGCTATTTTTAATACGCCTGGAATGTCGTATATCGACATCGTTTTTGATAGACTGTTCCTTATCCAACTATTACAAGCAGAGTTAACAGCTTTCATTAAGGGACCAAATACAGCACGATCTAAGGGTTGCAATTTGTGGGAACAATGCGGCGGGAATGACAAAACCACAATACCATTCTCTTTGCAGAAGTCCAGTGCTGATATAGATATGTGGGACGAGTGATTGTCGAGTAATAATAAAACTTTCTGAGTAAATGAGCAATTCGTAAATTTCTAGAAATGTTTCAAAAAAATGACAAACTTTTCCTGCATCCACCCACTACAGTTGCCTGCTCCAATACATCCCACGGAACCATCTCTGACCAAGTGATCTTGGTATCGGAGGCGAGAAAAAGTAAACATAGGTGGCGTGGAATTGCCACTAGCGTTTACAGCTACCGTTACAGTAACGAGTGTTCCACGTTCAGCTGACGTTAAAGCGCCGACCTGTCTCATTTCTTTTTTGGCAACAACTCTGTCAGGTTGTTGCACTGTTGTGATACCCGTTTCATCTAGGTTATAAATGTTTTTGGCTTCGAAATTTTCCCTATCCATGACTCTAGCTAAATTGTCAAAAAACATATTGACGTTGGTGGCGTTAAAGCTTGTAGCTCTAGAGAGACTGGTGAGCTGAGCAAATCTTATCGATAATTGCTTATTTCTTTTCATAAACGATGAAAACCAATCATTACTTGTCAAGCCATTTTCGTTCCATTGAACTGGCCTCTTCAAATCGTACTTTTTGGTCAATTCGTATGCCATTTCTCGAATTTCTTTTGGGGAGCAACCATTATACATCTCCGCAGCTTTAATGATGTAGTCGGCCATTAAAGTTTTTTGTTTTTTGGTAAAAATTCGATTACAACTATTGTACCCCATGGAAACAATAGCTTCTGAGTGATCAGTGTTTGCGGCTTCTCTCTTCCGTTTATATCTTATTAAAGATACGTGCGACAGCCCATACTCCTTGGCAGCAGCACGAAAGGACAAATGGCGAGTGACAACTTCACCATACGCTCGTTCATATAGAGAAGTGTCTTTCGATGATCTATCTGTTTTACGTATTCTTGTTCTAAGCATTCTACGAAGAAAAGAAAATATGTTGAAATACGTATTGATCATTTTAAAATAATGGATTAATTGTCAACGTGTTTCAACCATCCTCCTGGGGACAATTGTATCGGTACAACAATTAGTTGATTCTCTTAACCTGCATCTATTCAAGTGATTGTTCCTCTTTTTAATTTGCATACCGCTACTTATTTTATATCACAATGTAATAAAAAAAGATAGCCGAGATTGGAAAAAATATGCACGGGGACGATTGTACCATTGCATCCAGGGGACAATTGTACCGGTAAAATGAATCGACATCAAAACCATTCTATTCACGCCGGACAGGCCGGATGAGATCGGATATCTCGTAGGATGAAGGTGCCGTTTCACACTCCCCAGTCGATAGACCGCACGATTAAAAACCGTACGGTCGATGACCGGTTCAAGATGGCCTCAGATACGCCGACAAACCGTAAAAAATAGTAAAAAAAAAGATAACTAGACTTAGGAAATTACATTAACAAAAATATTGCTTACTAAGTCCATAAGTCGTATCTACAAAACCATAAATATTTCTCAGTCATTTTTAATTACACCTCTAACTCCAAACCCTTTACTGATGCTCTAAAATATTCGAGTACTACATGATTACAAGAACTTGCGTATCTAACTGAAAATACTTTAGTCTAAAGAAATAGTCCGCCATTCTCAAAGAGACCTGATTTAAATATAATAAATAAAGACACACTGGGGGACACGGAAGGAGCCTCCACGCGTACAACAGCCTAGAACCCTAAAACTGTTGTCGGCGTCCCCTGGAAACGTCTAACGACGGCTAATCCTTCCACCACCAAAGCAACAACAAGAAAGCAAGATGAAAATCAAAACCAACCAAGGGTCCTTTTCAGAACCAACCCTGACAATAGCATCCATAAACATAGAGGGCTTAACAAAAACCAAAGAGGAACTATTATCGGATTTCTGTACAGAGACCGGATGTGATATCCTGTGTGTCCAAGAAACCCATAGGGACGTAACCCATCATAGACCACAGATTGCAGGAATGTACATGATAGCGGAGATCCCGCACAACAAACACGGAAGTGCTATTTTCGCCAGGCCCGACAAGGCCATAACATCATCATACTGCACCCAGAACGGGGGAATTGAAATAATCACTATAGAGATAGGCAGAGTCACAGTCACATCCGTCTACAAACCCCCTACAGAAACGTTTGTTTTCGCACCACCACGAAACTTTGATTCTCAAGCACATCGGCTTGTCATTGGAGATTTTAACAGCCACAGCATCTCATGGGGCTACTCTGAGACCGACAATAACGGAGAAGCAGTGGAAGAATGGTGTGAAAGGGGTGATTTTTCCCTCATACATGACCCTAAACTCCCATATTCTTTCCAAAGTAAAATTTGGAGAAGAGGATACAACCCAGACCTATGCTTCGCCAGCCAGAAGGTAGCTGACCTCTGTGTCAAAAGAGTCTACGATCCCATCCCAAAAACCCAACACCGACCAATTGGCCTTGAAGTCTATGCTGCCGTAAAGGCGCCGACGATTTCCTTCAGACGCAGATTTAACTTTAAAAAGGCAAATTGGTCAGAATTTACCAAAATGCTGGACCGGAGAGTTAGCAGCCTGGAACCGATACCGGAAAACTACGAGCAGTTTACCGAGACACTTAAAGAAATATCTAGAAAGACCATACCAAGAGGATGCAGAACCCAATACATAGCGGGTCTGTCTAACAACACTAAGGATCTCTTGAGTGAATATACTAAACTGTATGAACGTGACCCTTTCAGCGAGGATACAATAAACTGTGGCATTGCACTGGTCCAGCAGCTCAGCTCCGCAAGGCGGAAAAAATGGATCGAGAAATTGGAGAGTCTAGATATGACACATAGCAGCAAAATAGCTTGGAACTTTATTAAAAAGCTCAATGGAGACCCAGTTGTGAAACAAAACTCTGTCAATGTAACACCAAACCAAGTAGCCCAACAACTACTAAAAAATGGTAAAACAGAGAAAAAGGTCAAGATAGAAAGACAGCAAAGAAACCACGCAAGGGAGACTAAGAACCTGGAAGCGCCGTTCACAGTCAAAGAGTTCAATGATGCCATCAACACAATGAAAAATGGGAAAGCCGCTGGACCGGACGACATGTGTACGGAACAAATAAAACAATTTGGCCCTGTGACAAGAAATTGGATTTTAACTCTTTTTAACAACTGCGTCTCAGACCTTCAAATTCCAAAGCTGTGGAGAAAATCCAAAGTGATTGCCCTACTTAAACCGGGGAAAGACCCGGAATCTGCCAGCAGCTACCGACCAATCTCCCTTCTGTGTCATCTTTTTAAGGCCTACGAACGCCTGATTTTAAATCGTATGGGGAAAATCATAGAGCCTAAACTCATACCGCAACAAGCTGGTTTCCGACCGGGGAAGTCGTGTACTAGCCAAACCCTTGCACTAACAGAACATATAGAAAAGGGTTTCGAAGAAAAACTCATCACTGGCGTTGCTTTCGTTGACTTGTCCGCGGCGTATGATACCGTAAACCACAAAAAACTCCTAACAAAAATGTATAACCTTACCAGAGACTTCAAACTCACACAAGTAATCTCATCTCTACTACAAAACCGGCGGTTCTACGTTGTTCTTAATGGTAAGAAAAGCAGATGGAGAGATCAAAGAAATGGCCTTCCGCAAGGAAGTGTTCTTTCCCCAATCCTCTTTAATATCTATACCAACGACCAACCTCTGGGGGGAGACTCAAAAAGTTTTGTCTACGCTGATGATCTTGGCCTAACGGTGCAAGATAAGGAATTTTACGTAGTTGAAGCGAAACTAGAAGAAGCATTAGAACAAATGGCCAAGTACTACGAAGAAAATGCGCTGCGGCCCAACCCGGCGAAGACCCAGGTGAGTGCCTTTCATCTAAGAAACAAGCAGGCAAGACGGAAGCTAAAAGTCAAGTGGCGGGGTAACGAACTGGAACACACTGACTTCCCAAAATATCTTGGTGTCACATTAGACCGAACGCTTACCTATAAACAGCACTGCATTAAGACGAGACAAAAAGTAACGTCAAGAAACAATGCCCTCAGAAAACTCGCCTCCAGCAAATGGGGCGCTCGACCCTCAGTGCTTAAAAGAACAGCAGAGGCTCTATGTTTTTCCACTGCAGAATACGCTTGCCCAGTATGGAGTAGATCGTGCCACGCCAAACAGGTCGACATAGCCCTCAATGAGACATGCCGAATAACCACCGGCTGCATGAAAGCAACACCCTTACCAGCAGTCTACAGAGCAGCTGGCTTTGCCAGTCCCCCGATGCGCCGCCAAGCCTCTGAATACATAGAAAAATTCAAGCAAACCTTTGATGAGAGACACCCACTATACGGAACATACGTGACACAGGAAAGGCTTAGATCACGCAAAAACTTCCTTAAAATGGTTGGTGAAGAACCCCCTGACAACTACCCACTACGCCAGGAAAATCCGGGAGGGGTGGACCTGGACTGGCAAACGTGGCAAACATTAAACAGGATCAGGACTGGAGTTGCAGCTGTGAAAACCAACAAAATCAGATGGAACCAAATAGACCATCAAGACGCCTTCTGTGACTGCGGAGAAATACAAGATATGACGCACCTCATGAATTGCAGAAACTGCCCCAACATCTGCTCCTTGAATGATTTATGGAATGCTGAACAAAACGCCATCGACGTCGCCCAATATTGGGCGCAAAAATTATGAGTTGTTGTTTTGGACACGAAAAAGTAAAGTAAGTATAAAGACACACTAAGTCTCGGTCTCAGTCAAATTATAATTTTAGTTAGGTGGTGGTGGTTACATGTTTCGCCCAAACAATGGGCATCATCAGACCTAAAACCAGAATCGTACGAAAACATCCAATCTACACATATAAAGTTTAAAAGCCTAACCTACCTTAGGAATAATAACTTAAAAATCAATGGAAACACAAACACAAATGACACATAACAGATTAAAAATTTTTAAAAAACGTTACTGGACTATTACAAAATATAAAACGATACGAAAAAATAAATAAACAATCTAAAAAATTATTCGACAACTATGGCGGGTTCGGGAGCAAACCAGACGCTTGTGGAGTAATAATTTACCTCTCAGGCGCGGAACCCTAAAAATATAAGTGGCAGGTCGTAGTGCAACACGCCACTGTGTTCTGAAGAAGACGCTCACCTGAACGTTACTTGATGATCGATAATAATTAATAATGTCAATATCCACACCAAAATAGTAGGAAAACAGGAAAAGGTTATAGGGACCCAAGTTAATTATTTAAGTTATTAAAGATAAAATATGGCTCAAAATTAAACACTTCGTTTACGCAGTTAAGTATTGGACTCCTCTTTGCTTTGGTTATTTCTAGTTTTTCTAATAAATCTAACCTTCTGACCTTTTGGCACTCGTGAAGAATGTTTACATTCGTAGGTGTTGAGAATTGATGTCCAGATTCCAATAAATGGTTTGCGAAAGCTGAGTTGGTATTATATATATCTGTGTTCTGATATTTGTGGACAAGACTAAGATGCTCCTGAACTCTGGTGGCTATTTTTCTTCCTGACTGCCCTACATAAATGGTAGAACAGTCCCCACAATTTAAGGAATACACCCCGGATCTCGACAGAGGATTTACTTTATCTTTGGTTTTAACTATGTGTTGTTTCAAAGTATTTGTAGTTTTAAAACTTAGGGAAATATTAAAAGGTTTAAAAAATTTTGCTAATTGTAGAGAAATGTTACCAAAAAATGTTAAAGATCTGTAATTGTTCATCGTATTTTGTGGATTGAAGTGTAAAATATTATATGATAGTTTATATTTGTTGAGGAATTTGTAATAAAGTTTATTAACCAACCTCAAGGGAAACCCGTTATTAATAGCTATTTGTTTTATTATACCTAATTCTTTATTAAAAGCTTCTCGAGACGACGGTAATTTAAATAACCTATAGAAAAAGGAGTTGAAGGAGGCAAATTTATGAGAATATGGTGAATTAGAGCTAAACTGGATGACTCTGTCAGTGGATGAGGGCTTTCTGTAGACTTCAAGCATTATGTTATTTCCATTCCTAATTAATAGAAGGTCTAAGAAGGGTAATTTACCTTCATCAATTTCGAGTGTGAATGTTATTTTTGGATGTAAATTATTAATAAAATTAAAGAAATCTCTAAGATCAAGATCACTGCCCAACCAAACTACACAAATGTCATCCACATATCTTTTGTATGCCAACAAAAATCTTGAGAAATGACTATTCATGATTGACCTCTCAAGATTATTCAAGAATGGCGAGAGGCAAGATCCCATAGCCAAACCAGTCTTTTGTTTAAAAAAATTATTATTAAATTGGAAAAAATTTTGTTCTAAGACAGTTTTAAGTAATAATGTTAGATCTGAAATTAATAGATGGGATAAACCTTTATCTATCAATAGTCTCTCTATCAAGTCTACACATTCTGTTGGGGGAATACTGGGGAACAAATTCTTTACATCAAGCGATATAAGTCTAGCGTTAGGTGAAAGTGCTATGTTCTTTAAATAATTGGAAAAATCAATAGAGTTTTTAATTGAAAAGGTACTATCGAATCCTGTTACTCGTCTCAAAATTGATTAGAAAAACTAGAAATAACCAAAGCAAAGAGGAGTCCAATACTTAACTGCGTAAACGAGTGTTTAATTTTGAGCCATATTTTATCTTTAATAACTTAAATAATTAACTTGGGTCCCTATAACTTTTTTCTGTTTTCCTACTATTTTGGTGTGGATATTGACATTATTCATAAAGTAACGTTCAGGTGAGTGTCTTCTTCTTACTTCAGTTTAAGGTAATAGAACACAGTGGCGTGTTGCACTACGACCTGCCACTTATATTTTTAGGGTTCCGCGCCTGAGAGGTAAATTATTACTCCGCAAGCGTCTGGTTTGCTCCCGAACCCGCCATAGTTGTCGAATAATTTTTTAGATTGTTTATTTATTTTTTCGTATCGTTTTATATTTTGTAATGGTCCAGTAACGTTTTTTAGGTTAGTAGGTTAGGATAAAAATTGACTGAGATCGAGACTTAGTGTGTCTTTATTTATTATAAAGACTTTAGTGATAAAATGCTTTCCACAAACATGTTAATCCTGAAAAATGTTAAAATATCAGATACGGCTTATTGTCTTGGTACGGCAGTATTTACATAAGCAGTTTTTTAAAATCCGCGAAACAGAAAACGGTATACTGCATAATAGACTATTTAAGAACATATGATTTTGACAAGAAGTAAGTATAACCTAAACTTGTGACTTTGCCCCCCAGCAAATATAGCCGTTGTCAAATATGTAATGGTAATTTCATGGCTTTGACATAAACTTTAACCTAAATTTGTCAAACTTGCCCCCCAGCGACGTCATCCTTAAATGGTCAATTGCTCAGCTGAATACGAAACTGAAGAGTAATGGTGATTAAGAATTAAAATCAATTATAAACTATATTAATTTGTGTCTTCAGTATTATGCTAAGGACTTAAGTTTATGTTTATGTACTGTGTATTAAAGTAGTTATCAGGCCCGTATCCAGAAATTCGTTTCGGGGGGAGGGGGGGCCCAAGGACGAAAATCATTCAAAAATGTGGACTTATTTTAATTAATTCAGAGCAAAGCGAATCACACATTAAAACTTAAATCATTATTTTCAAATTTCGGGATATACGTGCTTGGTAGTTATAGCCGGCAATCAACCCGGCTTTAGTTATAAATCCACCTTAAGTTATTTTAGAATGAATATAGGTTATCATAAGACGTCTAAGTCAAAAGGTGACAATTTATTATTTTCAAAATGGACCGACTTCCTCAAATACCCACAAGTGAATCGCATAACGATACAGCTGGCGTGATAAGAAGGGCTTTTCAGGATAATATAGAAGCTGAAGGATTTCCCCGAGATAGAGCGGAAAATATTTCGAAATATGATGTTGATGAATACTTAAGCTTGGACGAAACTGCTTTAAATGTTGTGGAGGTACTATACTTTAAAATAATAAAATAACATAAGATACAAAAAAAACTACATCGCAGGAAGCTTTAAAATTTTGGGCCTGGTTCTGGTGTCATAGCACCTCGAATTTGCGGGTTATTTTGGCTTCATTTGAAAGATACCAAAGAAATGGACAAAGACTGACAAACACAAAAGAAAAATTACGCATAAACCGCTATTAATGTCAAAAAAGTTTAGTTAATTAGCCTGTTTAGTATCTTTGAAATAAAATTATTGGTACCACTCCAGTTTATCGGCTTATGCGAAAAATGGCGTAAAATGAAAAACGTTTCTTGCAATATGTAGCACGTACTTTCTAAACGACAAATCTGCGAGCGGAAAACCATTTTTTTAATTGCAAATATAAAAAAAATGTGAAAATAGGGTACCCGCTTGTGACAAAAATGAAAAAAAAAATGAAAAACTCTTGTTGATTTATGTAGCATATACCGAATTGGAACCAAAAAGGTGGATTAGATGCCGTGTTAGCGCCTGTTTAACCAATATAAGTCTATAATTATTACAATTTTTGTCGAGTGACTAACAGCTAGAGAAACATAACCTCACTTGTCACTCTCACTGTGCTTTTCGGTCGACTATTTTCACATTTTTTTTATATTTCCAATTAAAAAAACGGGTTTCCGCTCGCGGATTTGTCGTTTAGAAAGTACGTGCTACATATTGCAAGAAACGTTTTTCATTTTACGCCATTTTTCGCATAAGCCGATAAACTGGAATATTACCATCTTGAACTAACCTGAATCACAGTGTACTACTTTTTAACGAAACGAAATATTCCGGTGTCAAATATGTCATGGATGTCTTCGCTTTTAATCTACAGGGCACCCCTCGTACTTCCTGTATGCGTTAATTTATAATGTATGTATGTTTGTTTTATGGCTCTGGTTGAAACCAAATGGCCAGCATCTTTCCTTATTTTATTTTTTCTTCTAAAAATTTTCCGAAATTTTTTCTTTAGGTATTATAATTACAACTTTAACTTATCATACATATTTCACTTCCATCTATATATTTTCATATACGAATTAATATAATTTAATGTTTTTTTCTCTTTTTTTCCCCCCTTTTTCCTTTTTTTTTTTTTTTTTAATATTTTTGTTTTTTGGGTAATTTAAGGTTTTTTTTGTGGTACTATTTGATGTTTTTTTTTTTTTTTTCTAACAAATTATTACAATTTTTATCCTAACCTACTAAATTAAGTATTGGTTCTTTTATATTTTTATTTGTGCTTCTATTATAAACTGGTATAAGTATCTATAAATTTTTATATTATTAAGTGAAAGTAAATGGTGTAGGTTATATGGCAATTCTACCAGACCTGCTAAATTACTAAAAAATGTAGTTCTATAATTTTTAAATCTAATGCAATTGAAAATATAATGTTCTAAATCTCCCATTTCACCGCATTCACAATTTTCCTCAGTTTGCAAACCAATTCGTTTCATATGTTTAGGATATAAGGCATGAAAGCTTCGAGTAAGTGAAATTGTTCTAACAAAATTTTTACTTGACTCCTTACAGAACCATGTCCTTTTACATAATATATTTGGAAACATATTTTTATAGGCTTGTCCCTTATCTGAGTTTGTGTATTGCTCCTGCCAAGTATGTACCATTCTTTCTTTAGCTTGACTTACTATAGCTATAAGGGATTTTAAAATTTGTTGGAGAGAGCTTCTTTGGCGGCTTTGTCAACTAAATCATTTTCGGGTATGCCTATATGGGCTCTAACCCACACAAAAAAGACGTAAAAGGAAAAAACTGATATTGATAGAACTTTTTGCGTAAAGTTCACTGCCGTAATCAGTTGTTAGTTTCTCAGATATTAACCAAACCATGCTTTTTTTACATGAGATTATTTTTTATATTGGTTAAGCATCATTTGGGTTTTCAAAGATATACAGGGTGCTTCAGAAGTACGGTACGTAACTTAGGGGGCTGATTTCTTATGACATTCTAAGAAAAAAAGTACAAATGAACATGTATGCGGAGTTGCCCCGTTTTTTATATACAGGGTGTTAGAGTTTAAAAAAAAGAATTGTATTTTTAAATATACTTTTTCCGATTTTATTGAAATTTGGTACCGTTATTCATAACGATAAGGGGTTTAATTAGCCCTAACTAGATTATATTTATTTAGTCCAGTAGCGTCCCGGGGAGCACCTTTACGAATATTATTGACAAAAAAATGTATGCCACTGACTTTTTCTAATTTTAATATTTTTCTTGGATTTACCAACTAATAATACAACTTTTTTTGTTCCCTTTCGTATCTTGCTTCGTTTTCGAGAGAAAAAATAAAAGCCACTTTATTGCATGTACAAAAAAAATATCTATGTATTTTAAAGTTAATTAAAATATAAATAACTTTACCAACGCTAAAATGGCCCAGATGCATTTCAATTATGGCCTAGCAAATGGAAATTCTGAAGGAGCTTCGCAAATTTATCAGGAACATTATTTAAACAGAGTGATGCCATGTGCCAAAACATTTAGACAGCTCCATGCAAGATTGAGTGAGACTGGGAGTTTTAAACGTAGTACGGAACTTCCTGGCAGATCTACAACAGTAACCACGCCTCAGCTAGAAGAGGCTATACTTCAAAAGATGGAAGTTGATCCTTTAACTAGTGCCAGGAAAATTTTTTAAATGTTTTTTTGGTGTATCAGGTGGGTTTACTAGTAGATTTGTTTACTTTAATGCGTGATTATTGACTTCTTTTTAGGTCTGATGATGCCTTATAGGCGAAACATGTAACCAATTAGTTGTTTTAAATATTAAATTTATTAAGACCGGGACTTTGTGTTGGTTCTTTTGCTTCAATATTATATCCAGGTCTCTTAGAGAAATATGGACATTTTTTTTGATTTAGGATAGGCGGCTTATATCTATATTATTTTTAATATTAATCGTGGACTTAAGCATCGAGTAATTACTCCAGAGGCTTGATGGCTTTAAGATTTTAGATTTTTCCAATAAATATGCAAGAATCACTTGTTCATTTATAGTATGCACATTTTTATTATTGCTTCATTATTAAAATAAATTGTAGACCAATTCATACCTCTCTCTTGACTTTACCGGCAATAATTCATAAGTAGCCGCTTTAGCAGATTCAATAATCTTATGTGGAATCATTTTAGCCTCACTTTCACTACTGATTTTCATTTTTTCGATTTGAAAAGCGAAAAAACACACACTAATATTACATGACAAGCGCTGTCATAATAAAATACAAAGTTCATGTTATTGTCAAAGCCGCCTACATAGATACCCAAATCGTCCCGAAAGTAACAAGAATCGTCCCGAAAGTAAAGAAATCGTTTCGAAAGTGAAAAAAATCGTCCCGAAAATAGCTACTTTCGGTACCATTTGTGTTAAGTGGTACTTTTGATTTAATAAATCATACCGAAAATTTTATTTTCGAGACGGCTGCAGAAAAAAATATTATTGCTATCCAAACTTACTGAAAGCCAATATCTTAGAAGATGTGATGATTTGCAATAATTCTTTTAAATAGCATTCTGCTAAAAACTTTAGAATAAGGATACTTTACTCTTGTATAAATTTTAGATTTTTAACCTTTTGTATTGTATTTTTTCAGCAAGTAAAAATTTTTGTAAACAACGACTTTTCTTCGAAAAATTGAATTTTGGGTCCATTTGCCCTCTTGTCTACCACATCGCCGGACATTCTGTATTTTTGAAAAGCCCAAATGATGCTTTATCAACATACAAAACAATATATAGGGTATCTTTAAACAGACGAGAGTTGCAGCACGTGGCTACATCTCGTGGCAACCACACGCATCAACACAACCAGAACAGCGTGTGATTGCCATGAGATGTAGCCACGTGCTTCAATTCTCGCCGGTTTATTGCATTTCTGTGTCAAAAGCACTTTGAGGTCCCTTACCTTTTTATCAGACCCAGGGCTTTGCTGATGAGCCATAGACGGCGAAACGCGTCCAAGGATTGGGTCTGACGGAAGGATAAGGGACAACTTTGTACACCAACTTATTTTAAGTTTGTTGCTTTTTAGGGTATCCTACTTTAAAGAAAATCATAGGTTTGATTAATATTTGAAAAACTAAAATTTTTAAAGTAAAAGAAACTGATTACGCCACTAAACTCTATGCAAAAAGTTCTATCAATATCAGTTTTTACCTACGAGGGGTGCTTAAAAAGCGAAGTGTTTCAAAATCACCCTGTAGATTTAAAACGAAGACATCCATCGCATATTTGACACAGGAACCTTTCGTTTCATTTAAAAAGTAGCACACTGACGTGAAAACCGCAACTCTATATCTTTGATATTAACCCCCTAAATGTATCGAAAATGGGGCATGAGGTAAAAAGTAAAAGTTATGGCAGAAATATAATTGGTATATATAAGGTAAAGGCTAAGGATTAAACTTTTAATAATTTGATTTTAGGTAAATGCAAGATTGACAAAAGAATCTGAGAGAATAAAAATACTTGAAAAGAAAATAATAACGAACCACGGAGAATATCTTTGCAAAAAAAATCTAGTAGATCAAGATATATTTTTGAGGGAACTGTCCAAGCTATCACCGTGTGATATTTTTACAAGTATTAGAGAAAACGATGTGGAGAAGTATAGTCTTATTCAAAAGTCTGATCTATATCCTGACATAACAAGACAGTTTTTAGGTAAAGTTAGAGGGGAGGAGATCGGTAAAAGTTCGTTTTACAGAGGATCGCGTCTGAGTTGACATTTCAAAAAGCACACATTTATAAAGCTATTTTAATTATAAAACATTAGGTTCGGGCTTAACCTATTTTTTTATTATTATCCAATACAGTGTGTCCAAGGATGGGCTTAACTACACTTTTATTTTCAGCTATTCGGAAAAAAGTAATTCTTCATAATTTCTCTTCTTTGTTATTGAAAAAAATTGATTTTGTTTTAAAGGGTACAAAATTAATAAGAAATAAAACAAAAATACGTATATCTAACCTTTCATTTACGTAGTTTGTTAGATCTATGTATATAGACACATATTTTTAATATTAAGTTTAAGAAATATATTATATTTAATGAATTAACATGAAAATTAAGTCTAATTTTTTTGTATGTGAACTGTTTGTAAACTAAATAATTTTCTCAGATGTTTCCCTAACATTTAATTAGGACTAATTTGATTATCGTACTTAATATGTTATGGTACATTTTAAATAGTTAACTAAATAAAAATCTCGAATAACGGAAATTAAAAAAATATAACTACAGTAAAATCTCTCAATAGCGACACCCTCGGGGAATCAAATGTTGGTCAGTTAATAAAGAAAAATTAGACCAAGTGGTTTGCATTTTACAGTGTTTGTTAATTAATAACTATCTACATACAGTGTGGCCATTTAAGTGTGCAATATAATAATATGGGAATTCTTTTTATTACTGACTTGTCAGGAAATTTTATTCTTAATAAAAGTTGGTGCATGTTCGATAATTATATTAGGTGCACTTGGAATGGTTGCAAGTCAAGCGGCGTACAGGGTAGGTCAAAAAATATAAAACTTGTACAAGAATAAAGTGCCCCTATTTCAGAAAATTCAGCAAAATGTTAATAAGAAAAGTTGTTTAGAATTAAAAGTTATGTATATACTCAAAAACGTGACCTCCTGAAATAAAAAAAAATATTTTTTTTGAAAACAATAATTTCCCAAAAATTTTTTTTTTTATATTCACCCTAAAGACCTTCATAAATTAATCAAAATCAAATCAATTTCACATATCTTTATTCAAATTCAAGCATATTTGTAAAATTAACTTGCATTTTTAATTTATTAAGGAATCACAAACATCACGGTTGTGGAAAGGCATTAAACACACCTTTAAAATATTCTAAAAATTCTTTTTAAGAAGATATAACATTAGTAATGATAATATGCAAATTAAAAAACTCTCATTTAAAGTGCAAAATTTTTATTTTAAATGTTTATTAAAAAACCGTACAAATTAATCGACAAACATGAAATCCTACTAAAACATTATGACATGACGTGGCATTATTAACAAAACAATGTATGCATTATAGTAGTGAGAAACGGACAGTTCTGGCTCAGGTGGTGCTGGTGGTGCTGGTGGTGCAACTAACCCGGGTGGTTCGGTGGTGCGTTTTACGATCTAACCCAAGTGGTGCGGTGGTGCGTTTTATGATCTAACCCGGGTGGTTCGGTGGTGCGTTTTATGATCTAACCCGGGTGGTTCGGTGGTGCGTTTTATGACCTAACCCGGGTGGTTCGGTGGTGCTGTTTTACGAGACCAGTGATGCTGGTGGTGCTGTTTTACGAGATCAGTGATGCTGGTGGTGCTGTTTTATGATCTAACCCGGGCGGTTCGGTGGTGCGTTTTATGACCTAACCCGGGTGGTTCGGTGGTGCTGTTTTACGAGACCAGTGATGCTGGTGGTGCTGTTTTACGAGATCAGTGGTGCTGGTGGTGCTGTTTTATGATCTAACCCGGGCGGTTCGGTGGTGCGTTTTATGACCTAACCCGGATGGTTCGGTGGTGCTGTTTTACGAGATCAGTGGTGCTGGTGGTGCTGTTTTACGAGACCAGTGGTGCTGGTGGTGCTGTTTTACGAGACCAGTGGTGCTGGTGGTGCGTTTTATGATCTAACCCAAGTGGTTCGGTGGTGCGTTTTATGATCTAACCCGGATGGTTCGGTGGTGCTGTTTATGAGCTAACCCGGGTGCTTTCGTGAGGCGGCTCTGTCAATATCTCTCTACTGTGTTAATTTATGCGGGTAATAAAACCGACAAGGGTCGGATCGGCCTGCATGCTTATAGAGGTAAAAAACCGCTTTAGAATGTTTTTGGTATATCTTTTTTAGATAATTTTGGGGGAAATAATTTGCCTGAGATGCCAATTAAAAAAAGCCTACATTTAATTGTATTTTAGATTCTTGAATTTTGTACATGGATTAAAAATCTACTATTTCTTGAAATTGTATACATTATGTTAGATAATTAAGGAATAAAAAAGATGAAAATAGCAATTATAATTAGAAAAAAAATATTTTAATGTTATTAAGACTTTGTAAATATCTGTAAAAACTGTTCTAAATCCTGTCATTTCTGAAACTTGTATACTGAGTGTTTAGAATTTAGTAAAAAATTAAAAAAATGTTTTAACGTTATTAAGCCCTGTGAAACTTTGTAAAAAATGACTAAAACAGTCGCAAATCGTCCTATTTTCTTAAAAGTGTATACTGAGTGTTTAGAATTTAGTAAAAATTAAAAAAAATGTTTTAAATTTGTTAAATCATGTGAAATCTTGTATAAAATGACTAGAACCATTCTTAATCATGACATTTCTGAAAATTGTATACTGAGTGTTTAGAATTTAGTAAAAAATTAAAAAAAATGTTTTAACGTTATTAAGCCCTGTGAAACTTTGTAAAAAATGACTAAAACAGTCGCAAATCGTCCTATTTTCTTAAAAGTGTATACTGAGTGTTTAGAATTTAGTAAAAATTAAAAAAAAAATGTTTTAAATTTGTTAAATCATGCGAAATCTTGTATAAAATGACTAGAACCGTTCTTAATCATGGCATTTCTGAAAATTGTATACTGAGTGTTAAAAATTTAGTAAAAAATTAAAAAAAATGTTTTAACGTTATTAAGCCCTGTGAAACTTTGTAAAAAATGACTAAAACAGTCGCAAATCGTCATATTTTCTTAAAAGTGTATACTGAGTGTTTAGAATTTAGTAAAAATTAAAAAAAATGTTTTAAATTTGTTAAATCATGTGAAATCTTGTATAAAATGACTAGAACCGTTCTTAATCATGGCATTTCTGAAAATTGTATACTGAGTGTTTAGAATTTAGTAAAAAATTAAAAAAAAAATGTTTTAACGTTATTAAGCCCTGTGAAACTTTGTAAAAAATGACTAAAACAGTCGCAAATCGTCCTATTTTCTTAAAAGTGTATACTGAGTGTTTAGAATTTAGTAAAAATTAAAAAAAAATGTTTTAAATTTGTTAAATCATGTGAAATCTTGTATAAAATGACTAGAACCGTTCTTAATCATGACATTTCTGAAAATTGTATACTGAGTGTTTAGAATTTAGTAAAAATTAAAAAAAATGTTTTAAATTTGTTAAATCATGCGAAATCTTGTAAAAAATGACTAAAACAGTCGCAAATCGTCCTATTTTCTTAAAAGTGTATACTGAGTGTTTAGAATTTAGTAAAAAATAAAAAAAATGTTTTAAATTTGTTAAATCATGCGAAATCTTGTATAAAATGACTAGAATCGTTCTTAATCATGGCATTTCTGAAAATTGTATACTGAGTGTTTAGAATTTAGTAAAAAATTAAAAAAAATGTTTTAACGTTATTAAGCCCTGTGAAACTTTGTAAAAAAATGACTAAAACAGTCGCAAATCGTCATATTTTCTTAAAAGTGTATACTGAGTGTTTAGAATTTAGTAAAAATTAAAAAAAATGTTTTAAATTTGTTAAATCATGTGAAATCTTGTATAAAATGACTAGAACCGTTCTTAATCATGACATTTCTGAAAATTGTATACTGAGTGTTAAGTATTTTAGTTGAAAATAAGATCATAAATCATCTATACAAAACAAGCGCCCCTTATGGATTTGAACGAAAATCATAGATTCGACTATTTTCATGAAAAATAAATCTAAGTACGGAATAATGCAGGAAGATTATCTATTTTCTTGGTTTAGAAAGTGATGTAGTTAAGATTTATAACTTAGGAATAAATAAATTATTATTAATCTTTTCGACCTATTTCTCTTGCATATTTAATTTCTTTGATAGTAAGAACTAATCTTTTTATTTTACAAAGTAAAAAAAAAAAAGCTAAAGATCGGCGTTGTCAGTCAGGTATAAGAACTGATTTAACACGATGGTTTTTGTACAAACGTTCACATACAATTGTATGCTTTTTAACCGATTGTGTCGGAAAAAAATGACGATTTATAGATTAGATATTTAGACGAAGAGCTAACCTTCTCAATAAAGTATTGATTATTGCCCTGCTAGCTAGACAACACTTTTTATGTTAGTCAAAAAAAATTTTTTTTTTCGGACGCTATTACAGATTTCATCGTTAACTAACAAACATTAAGACCAAAAAATTAGCGTGCAAGATGAAATGTATAGGTTCACTTCATTTCTACATTATTTTACAACTCTCAATCGCATTAAAAACAAGATCGAATAAAAAATAACTTATGACATATGGACGAAAAATGTTTTTCGGGCTATTTAGGTTAGCGACCGCATTACGTCTGAAATACTACATTTTTCGAGCTTATAACATAATTTACTATTTTAACGTTAAAATAGGGGAAATGATGTATCGAAGTGGGTACTTTTTTTTGTCGGTCACGAGATTGTAGTTTCTTTTAAAATGAGCTCTAATATTTACAACACAAATTATCCTTTAAGCCACATTAGTTTAAAACTCGTCTGTCGCTTTCCCTCTATCGTGAGATTGATTAAAGTATAGCGTAGTATATATTTAGATGAATTTCGTAAATGTTGAATACTTTCAAAACTGAAAAAGCCGCCCTTTGCAATAAATATCTCCGTAGAGTTAGGTATCCTGCAGATTAAGGGTATTTCAGCGGATAATCATATACAAATTCAAATACCTCATTTGTTTCGGAGCAGTAACCATCAACTTTTACACCATTTAAAACAGCTTCTTTACCATTAGCAGCATGTAAGATGTTGATTTTTCTGTGATTCTCGGTCCAAAGTAACCAATCTATGGCAATTTTGCTCTGCCTGTTTCTCCATCGGTATCCATTTTTTGGTATGATTCCTATAGTATTAGGCTTCAAAAAATGTCTTCTAAAAATTGCATTGCATGCTGAAGCAATAGTTGTAGCTTCAGTAAATGGACATACATTGGTAGTTTGTATAAGTTGTTCTCTAAACTTTAAACATGATTGCGCAAGGATTTCGACATCCGATACGCAGTAGTCTACCAGATCTCTTTGCATATCGAAACCATCATTTTCATGTTCTACAAACCATTTAAGAAATTTGGCTCTGTCTTCTTCTTTCATACTATCTGAGGAGTAATATTGAATTGATGGTAGAGGTCCTATATAGTTTTCATTTGCCTTTGTATTAAATAGGTGCGGGAAGTAGCCTTTTTTAAAAATATCCTCAAGTCCAAATGCCTTTGGTAGTTTGGCTTAAGGCATAGGGAAATAGTTAAGTGAGTCGATAAATTTTACATTTTCAAGTTGCATCGTAATTATTTTGGTACCTCTCATGATTAACTCAGGTGTAAAATCTGTCTTTGTCATAATATAGTTTAATATAAACTGGTGATCAAAAGCCTGACCATTATGGGCTATTACAATAATTTCTTTAAAGTTTTTCCTCATTTGTAACAAATGGCTAGTAAATGTTCCCGCTGGGTCTATACCTCTGACTTTTTGTAACTTTAGACCACATTTTTTTACAAGTATCTGCTTCAGAATCCATGCACTCATCGCAGTATTGTTTGAAAACACAGAGATTGACTTGATGTAAAAACGTTGAATTTTCCAATAGTTTGTCTTGGCTCGTCTCTAAATCGTAGAATACAAAAAAGATCATCTTTAATCTTAGCTTTTCCCTTATCAGACCGAATATAACATAGATGATCCTCGGATGCATGTTTATTACAAATTTTACAATAAATTTCACCACATGCATGTGCTCTTTTGGCTTTAATGGTTTTTAATCAAATAGAACATAGTTTAATTTGTTCGCATACTGTAAATTTGCCTGACGAATAATCCTTTTTATGATTTTCGTAACAGTTTTGACTTCTAAAAAATCATAGACAGTCCTGACATTTAATTTTTATTGCTATTTCACAAGCAGAGACTTGCTGACATGCCTGACAGCTTCCACCACATCGGTGCTCATTTTTGTGATCATATGGGACGTAACACTTTTCACAAAAATAGTTAGAACAAAAAGCTGCTGTCAGCGATGTAATTACATTAAAATGGCTTTTGTAATGTAATAAGTTCAGCCGTTTATTGCTTTCAGTTGAACCTTCAAATATAATATTTCGTCCTTTTGATCCATAGCTATAAACAACTAATTTATATTCTTTTAGATGATTTTGAAATTGTATTAACTCGGGAATTCCACCTCCTGCCTCAGGAATGCTAATTTTAGCTCTCTCCAACAATGATCTTGTTCTTTCGGTTTGAATTTTACTAATATCTCTTCCAACCTTACTGAATTCGGGATCTCTTTTATTATGGGCAATGGCGACTACCAAAGCATGTGCTAAACACAGGTTATCGGTATTTTTAATACTTATAATACCTCGTCGCTTGTCGCATTCCTCGTGAAAGCTGTTATAATTTTTTCCTCTTCCCCCACCAACAGGTAATCTAACAGTTGTCACACTAAGACAAAATGATTCTGTATTAAGACCTGCTGAGTTTGACTGATAAATGCCACTTATAACACTCCAAACATCTTAAAAGGTTATGTCTTTAGCTGCTTTGAAGCGAATCCAACCTTCTCCTCGGTTGAAGTCTTTAGAGCAAAAACTAAAAGCCGCACGATCTAAGGGTTGTAGGCCTTCTGTAGCGTTTTGAATAATTTGATTAATTCCTTTTTCCGCCCAACCAACTGGTTCAACTCCCTGTGGAACAGGTTTTAACTTAAACTCTAGAGTGCGTCCTGTAAGGTTAAATTCTCGTAACTTTTTAACAACGTCTTTAACAATAATAAACTTCTCCATCTTTCTTTTTTTTTTTTTTGTTGTTTTATAATCTACTATCTACCTACATAAAAAAAAAAAAAACAAGTATATTTTCATATTTTTATCGGTCTTAAGTTCGATTTCAAAAGCACACTCCCACTTTTTGATAATTTCACAGTCTAAGCACATAGATCTTATATTTTTTATTTACGATCAATTCATCTTTATTCGCCAATCGTCTCAAACGAGTCTGCTTTTGAAAGTAATATAACCTTAGTATTCAGAAAATATTAATGATATCGGAGCCTAAAACATCCTTAACACTAAAAAATCATTATGTTTCCTAACAAAACCCATCATCTTGTCTATTTAGCTTGCTTTCCTATTGTTTAGCAGGTTAAATAAAATTATTATTTCGCTCTTTTTGTCTGTACTGAATCGTTAGGGAAATACGATTCTAGTCCTATAAGAGAGACAGTTAAAATTTATGTAAGCAATCAGAAATCCTACACTATGAGCTACTTAGTTAAAATTTCATATTTCCTTCCTGGATCAGCTAAAATTTGTGTTGTGTCGGTCAAAATTTATAAAATACGAAAAAAATGCTAGATACATTTTTATCATGACTTTCTATCTAATTCCATCTTATTTCAAGGTATAATTCGGTTGTCAAAATGAGAATCTAAAAAATCCTCGTGTTTCCTCACAAAACCCATCATCTTGCCTATTTAGCTTGCTTTTCTATTGTTTAGCAGGTTAAATAAAATTATTATTTCGCTCTTTTTTGTCTGTACTGAATCGTTAGGGGGGATACGTTTCTAGTTCTATAAGAGAGACAGTTAAAATTTATGTAAGCAATCAGAAATCCTACACTATGAGCTACTTAGTTAAAATTTCATATTTCCTTCCTGGGTCAGAAAAAATTTGTGATGTGTCGGTCAAAATTTATAAAAATACGAAAAAAATGCTGGATACATTTTTAGCGTGACTTTCTATTTAATACCATCTTATTTCAAGGTATAATACGGTTGTCAAAATGAGAATAAAATAATTTTCCCATGGTTTATGTCATCTTAAAAAAGTCAAAAGGTTATATTCTGTAGAGGGTCAGATACATTCAAATTTAAAAATTTTCTACAAGAAGAATTTTAAGATAGTATTATAGTAAATAAAAATTCTATACCTCCAATATTTCTTGGAAACATATCGTGTTCTAGCGACATAACCCAAAAGTACCTCTATTCAGAAACGCATCGTACTTTTCTTGTCAAACTTGACTTTGTTGTAATGTTGTATGCAGAGCACTTTGAAAACAAAAATTAGATTAGAAACCGCCGCCTCTTAAGGTATACTTTTTTAGGTCTTACATAGGGTACACTGGTATACAGAACAAATGTCATCTTTAATTGTCTCATTGTCCCATCCATTACATTATTATAATCTTAAAGCACCTGTTACCAGCATTATCTATTTTTATGGTTTTCATAAAACATAGCGATTACCGATGAAAATTAAACGAAAACTCAATAAATAACTTTTTTTCAACTGAAATAGACTGATTTTCGATGGAAAAATGTTACTTATAACTAAAAATGAATATAAGACATATACGCAATGATATTTAGAATAAATCAATCTTTTCTAAAATTACTATGAAATATTCACAAAATCGTTTCGTTATAACCAAAGTAGCAAGGCTTGCAGATTTCGTATAGAGTTCAAACGCGATACTGAGATGATCTTTTTTTTATATTTTTGTAGGATAATTCACCACTACGTTGTAAGTACTTGAGAGAGGACTTTCTTGAAAAATCCTCAAATTTCTCTGCAATTTTGTTCCTTCTAGAGTTAAATTCACACAGAAAACCCCGTATTCTTATCTTTCAGGTTGGTATATTAAAAAGGGCTTATTAGTATGGTTTAGAAAACAAGCAATATTAATTAACGGATGTTTTTTCGTCGTATGAAGAGTTGAAAAATTTTTTTTTTTTCCACTCCAATGGTTGCGATGCAGAGAGTCGGGTTTCATCATAATCTTTCAGGGTAGCTCAGGTTTGATTGCATGTAGAGAGTCGGATTTCATCATAATTTTTCAGGGTAGCTCAGGTTTGATTGCATGTAGAGAGTCGGGTTTCATCATAATCTTTCAGGGTAGCTCAGGTTTGATTGCATGTACTAAGGTTAGTGCTCCTTGCAATCGGTTTCAGGTTTGACGCGCCCCCCTCAGGTTTGTTCAGGTTTCTCAAACACTTGAGAAACCTGAACAAACCTGAGGGGGGCGCGTCAAACCTGAAACCGATTGCAAGGAGCACTAACCTTAGTACATGCAATCAAACCTGAGCTACCCTGAAAGATTATGATGAAACCCGACTCTCTACATGCAATCAAACCTGAGCTACCCTGAAAAATTATGATGAAATCCGACTCTCTACATGCAATCAAACCTGAGCTACCCTGAAAGATTATGATGAAACCCGACTCTCTGCATCGCAACCATTGGAGTGGAAAAAAAAAAAATTTTTCAACTCTTCATACGACGAAAAAACATCCGTTAATTAATATTGCTTGTTTTCTAAACCATACTAATAAGCCCTTTTTAATATACCAACCTGAAAGATAAGAATACGGGGTTTTCTGTGTGAATTTAACTCTAGAAGGAACAAAATTGCAGAGAAATTTGAGGATTTTTCAAGAAAGTCCTCTCTCAAGTACTTACAACGTAGTGGTGAATTATCCTACAAAAATATAAAAAAAAGATCATCTCAGTATCGCGTTTGAACTCTATACGAAATCTGCAAGCCTTGCTACTTTGGTTATAACGAAACGATTTTGTGAATATTTCATAGTAATTTTAGAAAAGATTGATTTATTCTAAATATCATTGCGTATATGTCTTATATTCATTTTTAGTTATAAGTAACATTTTTCCATCGAAAATCAGTCTATTTCAGTTGAAAAAAAGTTATTTATTGAGTTTTCGTTTAATTTTCATCGGTAATCGCTATGTTTTATGAAAACCATAAAAATAGATAATGCTGGTAACAGGTGCTTTAAGATTATAATAATGTAATGGATGGGACAATGAGACAATTAAAGATGACATTTGTTCTGTATACCAGTGTACCCTATGTAAGACCTAAAAAAGTATACCTTAAGAGGCGGCGGTTTCTAATCTAATTTTTGTTTTCAAAGTGCTCTGCATACAACATTACAACAAAGTCAAGTTTGACAAGAAAAGTACGATGCGTTTCTGAATAGAGGTACTTTTGGGTTATGTCGCTAGAACACGATATGTTTCCAAGAAATATTGGAGGTATAGAATTTTTATTTACTATAATACTATCTTAAAATTCTTCTTGTAGAAAATTTTTAAATTTGAATGTATCTGACCCTCTACAGAATATAACCTTTTGACTTTTTTAAGATGACATAAACCATGGGAAAATTATTTTATTCTCATTTTGACAACCGTATTATACCTTGAAATAAGATGGTATTAAATAGAAAGTCACGCTAAAAATGTATCCAGCATTTTTTTCGTATTTTTATAAATTTTGACCGACACATCACAAATTTTTTCTGACCCAGGAAGGAAATATGAAATTTTAACTAAGTAGCTCATAGTGTAGGATTTCTGATTGCTTACATAAATTTTAACTGTCTCTCTTATAGAACTAGAAACGTATCCCCCCTAACGATTCAGTACAGACAAAAAAGAGCGAAATAATAATTTTATTTAACCTGCTAAACAATAGAAAAGCAAGCTAAATAGGCAAGATGATGGGTTTTGTGAGGAAACACGAGGATTTTTTAGATTCTCATTTTGACAACCGAATTATACCTTGAAATAAGATGGAATTAGATAGAAAGTCATGATAAAAATGTATCTAGCATTTTTTTCGTATTTTATAAATTTTGACCGACACAACACAAATTTTAGCTGATCCAGGAAGGAAATATGAAATTTTAACTAAGTAGCTCATAGTGTAGGATTTCTGATTGCTTACATAAATTTTAACTGTCTCTCTTATAGGACTAGAATCGTATTTCCCTAACGATTCAGTACAGACAAAAAGAGCGAAATAATAATTTTATTTAACCTGCTAAACAATAGGAAAGCAAGCTAAATAGACAAGATGATGGGTTTTGTTAGGAAACATAATGATTTTTTAGTGTTAAGGATGTTTTAGGCTCCGATATCATTAATATTTTCTGAATACTAAGGTTATATTACTTTCAAAAGCAGACTCGTTTGAGACGATTGGCGAATAAAGATGAATTGATCGTAAATAAAAAATATAAGATCTATGTGCTTAGACTGTGAAATTATCAAAAAGTGGGAGTGTGCTTTTGAAATCGAACTTAAGACCGATAAAAATATGAAAATATACTTGTTTTTTTTTTTTTTTATGTAGGTAGATAGTAGATTATAAAACAACAAAAAAAAAAAAAGAAAGATGGAGAAGTTTATTATTGTTAAAGACGTTGTTAAAAAGTTACGAGAATTTAACCTTACAGGACGCACTCTAGAGTTTAAGTTAAAACCTGTTCCACAGGGAGTTGAACCAGTTGGTTGGGCGGAAAAAGGAATTAATCAAATTATTCAAAACGCTACAGAAGGCCTACAACCCTTAGATCGTGCGGCTTTTAGTTTTTGCTCTAAAGACTTCAACCGAGGAGAAGGTTGGATTCGCTTCAAAGCAGCTAAAGACATAACCTTTTAAGATGTTTGGAGTGTTATAAGTGGCATTTATCAGTCAAACTCAGCAGGTCTTAATACAGAATCATTTTGTCTTAGTGTGACAACTGTTAGATTACCTGTTGGTGGGGGAAGAGGAAAAAATTATAACAGCTTTCACGAGGAATGCGACAAGCGACGAGGTATTATAAGTATTAAAAATACCGATAACCTGTGTTTAGCACATGCTTTGGTAGTCGCCATTGCCCATAATAAAAGAGATCCCGAATTCAGTAAGGTTGGAAGAGATATTAGTAAAATTCAAACCGAAAGAACAAGATCATTGTTGGAGAGAGCTAAAATTAGCATTCCTGAGGCAGGAGGTGGAATTCCCGAGTTAATACAATTTCAAAATCATCTAAAAGAATATAAATTAGTTGTTTATAGCTATGGATCAAAAGGACGAAATATTATATTTGAAGGTTCAACTGAAAGCAATAAACGGCTGAACTTATTACATTACAAAAGCCATTTTAATGTAATTACATCGCTGACAGCAGCTTTTTGTTCTAACTATTTTTGTGAAAAGTGTTACGTCCCATATGATCACAAAAATGAGCACCGATGTGGTGGAAGCTGTCAGGCATGTCAGCAAGTCTCTGCTTGTGAAATAGCAATAAAAATTAAATGTCAGGACTGTCTATGATTTTTTAGAAGTCAAAACTGTTACGAAAATCATAAAAAGGATTATTCGTCAGGCAAATTTACAGTATGCGAACAAATTAAACTATGTTCTATTTGATTAAAAACCATTAAAGCCAAAAGAGCACATGCATGTGGTGAAATTTATTGTAAAATTTGTAATAAACATGCATCCGAGGATCATCTATGTTATATTCGGTCTGATAAGGGAAAAGCTAAGATTAAAGATGATCTTTTTTGTATTCTACGATTTAGAGACGAGCCAAGACAAACTATTGGAAAATTCAACGTTTTTACATCAAGTCAATCTCTGTGTTTTCAAACAATACTGCGATGAGTGCATGGATTCTGAAGCAGATACTTGTAAAAAAATGTGGTCTAAAGTTACAAAAAGTCAGAGGTATAGACCCAGCGGGAACATTTACTAGCCATTTGTTACAAATGAGGAAAAACTTTAAAGAAATTATTGTAATAGCCCATAATGGTCAGGCTTTTGATCACCAGTTTATATTAAACTATATTATGACAAAGACAGATTTTACACCTGAGTTAATCATGAGAGGTACCAAAATAATTACGATGCAACTTGAAAATGTAAAATTTATCGACTCACTTAACTATTTCCCTATGCCTTAAGCCAAACTACCAAAGGCATTTGGACTTGAGGATATTTTTAAAAAAGGCTACTTCCCGCACCTATTTAATACAAAGGCAAATGAAAACTATATAGGACCTCTACCATCAATTCAATATTACTCCTCAGATAGTATGAAAGAAGAAGACAGAGCCAAATTTCTTAAATGGTTTGTAGAACATGAAAATGATGGTTTCGATATGCAAAGAGATCTGGTAGACTACTGCGTATCGGATGTCGAAATCCTTGCGCAATCATGTTTAAAGTTTAGAGAACAACTTATACAAACTACCAATGTATGTCCATTTACTGAAGCTACAACTATTGCTTCAGCATGCAATGCAATTTTTAGAAGACATTTTTTGAAGCCTAATACTATAGGAATCATACCAAAAAATGGATACCGATGGAGAAACAGGCAGAGCAAAATTGCCATAGATTGGTTACTTTGGACCGAGAATCACAGAAAAATCAACATCTTACATGCTGCTAATGGTAAAGAAGCTGTTTTAAATGGTGTAAAAGTTGATGGTTACTGCTCCGAAACAAATGAGGTATTTGAATTTGTATATGATTATCCGCTGAAATACCCTTAATCTGCAGGATACCTAACTCTACGGAGATATTTATTGCAAAGGGCGGCTTTTTCAGTTTTGAAAGTATTCAACATTTACGAAATTCATCTAAATATATACTACGCTATACTTTAATCAATCTCACGATAGAGGGAAAGCGACAGACGAGTTTTAAACTAATGTGGCTTAAAGGATAATTTGTGTTGTAAATATTAGAGCTCATTTTAAAAGAAACTACAATCTCGTGACCGACAAAAAAAAGTACCCACTTCGATACATCATTTCCCCTATTTTAACGTTAAAATAGTAAATTATGTTATAAGCTCGAAAAATGTAGTATTTCAGACGTAATGCGGTCGCTAACCTAAATAGCCCGAAAAACATTTTTCGTCCATATGTCATAAGTTATTTTTTATTCGATCTTGTTTTTAATGCGATTGAGAGTTGTAAAATAATGTAGAAATGAAGTGAACCTATACATTTCATCTTGCACGCTAATTTTTTGGTCTTAATGTTTGTTAGTTAACGATGAAATCTGTAATAGCGTCCGAAAAAAAAAATTTTTTTTGACTAACATAAAAAGTGTTGTCTAGCTAGCAGGGCAATAATCAATACTTTATTGAGAAGGTTAGCTCTTCGTCTAAATATCTAATCTATAAATCGTCATTTTTTTCCGACACAATCGGTTAAAAAGCATACAATTGTATGTGAACGTTTGTACAAAAACCATCGTGTTAAATCAGTTCTTATACCTGACTGACAACGCCGATCTTTAGCTTTTTTTTTTTTACTTTGTAAAATAAAAAGATTAGTTCTTACTATCAAAGAAATTAAATATGCAAGAGAAATAGGTCGAAAAGATTAATAATAATTTATTTATTCCTAAGTTATAAATCTTAACTACATCACTTTCTAAACCAAGAAAATAGATAATCTTCCTGCATTATTCCGTACTTAGATTTATTTTTCATGAAAATAGTCGAATCTATGATTTTCGTTCAAATCCATAAGGGGCGCTTGTTTTGTATAGATGATTTATGATCTTATTTTCAACTAAAATACTTAACACTCAGTATACAATTTTCAGAAATGTCATGATTAAGAACGGTTCTAGTCATTTTATACAAGATTTCACATGATTTAACAAATTTAAAACATTTTTTTTAATTTTTACTAAATTCTAAACACTCAGTATACACTTTTAAGAAAATATGACGATTTGCGACTGTTTTAGTCATTTTTTTACAAAGTTTCACAGGGCTTAATAACGTTAAAACATTTTTTTTAATTTTTTACTAAATTCTAAACACTCAGTATACAATTTTCAGAAATGCCATGATTAAGAACGGTTCTAGTCATTTTATACAAGATTTCGCATGATTTAACAAATTTAAAACATTTTTTTTATTTTTTACTAAATTCTAAACACTCAGTATACACTTTTAAGAAAATAGGACGATTTGCGACTGTTTTAGTCATTTTTTACAAGATTTCGCATGATTTAACAAATTTAAAACATTTTTTTTAATTTTTACTAAATTCTAAACACTCAGTATACAATTTTCAGAAATGTCATGATTAAGAACGGTTCTAGTCATTTTATACAAGATTTCACATGATTTAACAAATTTAAAACATTTTTTTTTAATTTTTACTAAATTCTAAACACTCAGTATACACTTTTAAGAAAATAGGACGATTTGCGACTGTTTTAGTCATTTTTTACAAAGTTTCACAGGGCTTAATAACGTTAAAACATTTTTTTTTAATTTTTTACTAAATTCTAAACACTCAGTATACAATTTTCAGAAATGCCATGATTAAGAACGGTTCTAGTCATTTTATACAAGATTTCACATGATTTAACAAATTTAAAACATTTTTTTTAATTTTTACTAAATTCTAAACACTCAGTATACACTTTTAAGAAAATATGACGATTTGCGACTGTTTTAGTCATTTTTTACAAAGTTTCACAGGGCTTAATAACGTTAAAACATTTTTTTTAATTTTTTACTAAATTTTTAACACTCAGTATACAATTTTCAGAAATGCCATGATTAAGAACGGTTCTAGTCATTTTATACAAGATTTCGCATGATTTAACAAATTTAAAACATTTTTTTTTAATTTTTACTAAATTCTAAACACTCAGTATACACTTTTAAGAAAATAGGACGATTTGCGACTGTTTTAGTCATTTTTTACAAAGTTTCACAGGGCTTAATAACGTTAAAACATTTTTTTTAATTTTTTACTAAATTCTAAACACTCAGTATACAATTTTCAGAAATGTCATGATTAAGAATGGTTCTAGTCATTTTATACAAGATTTCACATGATTTAACAAATTTAAAACATTTTTTTTAATTTTTACTAAATTCTAAACACTCAGTATACACTTTTAAGAAAATAGGACGATTTGCGACTGTTTTAGTCATTTTTTACAAAGTTTCACAGGGCTTAATAACGTTAAAACATTTTTTTAATTTTTTACTAAATTCTAAACACTCAGTATACAAGTTTCAGAAATGACAGGATTTAGAACAGTTTTTACAGATATTTACAAAGTCTTAAATAACATTAAAATATTTTTTTTCTAATTATAATTGCTATTTTCATCTTTTTTATTCCTTAATTATCTAACATAATGTATACAATTTCAAGAAATAGTAGATTTTTAATCCATGTACAAAATTCAAGAATCTAAAATACAATTAAATGTAGGCTTTTTTTAATTGGCATCTCAGGCAAATTATTTCCCCCAAAATTATCTAAAAAAGATATACCAAAAACATTCTAAAGCGGTTTTTTACCTCTATAAGCATGCAGGCCGATCCGACCCTTGTCGGTTTTATTACCCGCATAAATTAACACAGTAGAGAGATATTGACAGAGCCGCCTCACGAAAGCACCCGGGTTAGCTCATAAACAGCACCACCGAACCATCCGGGTTAGATCATAAAACGCACCACCGAACCACTTGGGTTAGATCATAAAACGCACCACCAGCACCACTGGTCTCGTAAAACAGCACCACCAGCACCACTGGTCTCGTAAAACAGCACCACCAGCACCACTGATCTCGTAAAACAGCACCACCGAACCATCCGGGTTAGGTCATAAAACGCACCACCGAACCGCCCGGGTTAGATCATAAAACAGCACCACCAGCACCACTGATCTCGTAAAACAGCACCACCAGCATCACTGGTCTCGTAAAACAGCACCACCGAACCACCCGGGTTAGGTCATAAAACGCACCACCGAACCGCCCGGGTTAGATCATAAAACAGCACCACCAGCATCACTGATCTCGTAAAACAGCACCACCAGCATCACTGGTCTCGTAAAACAGCACCACCGAACCACCCGGGTTAGGTCATAAAACGCACCACCGAACCACCCGGGTTAGATCATAAAACGCACCACCGAACCACCCGGGTTAGATCATAAAACGCACCACCGCACCACTTGGGTTAGATCGTAAAACGCACCACCGAACCACCCGGGTTAGGTCATAAAACGCACCACCGCACCACCCGGGTTAGTTGCACCACCAGCACCACCAGCACCACCTGAGCCAGAACTGTCCGTTTTCCTCTACTCTTAAGTCATTTTGACCGCTTTAAAAAAGTTAGGTCCCTTAAACCATTGCTAAAAACTTAATTTATATCATTAATTTAGTTAAGTCCTTTGGATCCAATATTCCGCAGTTAGTTTTAAACCGAATTATGTACTTAAGTCAATATGACGGTTTTTTGACTTAAGCCCTTCTGCCCGCGCACTAGAGAATTATTCCGCCCTACACATTTAAAGACCACTGGTGCTTCTGATCGATTTGTCTCATTTTATATCGCGGATTTTTTGTGGAATAATAGTGTAAGTTATGCCTATTTACACAACCGGTTTTATGAAATGTAGCCTCATCAGAGAATAAAACATAATTATTGAAAAACATAGAATCTTCTTGAAATTTTATTCTTGTCCAGGCACAGAATTCAAGTCGATTTTGAAAATCTCTATCGCTAAGAGCTTGATGGAATTGAATGTGATAGGCATGAAAACGATGCTTTTCTAAAATTCGTTGT